>JAGHPS010000960.1:0-216731 GCA_020976635.1 Castanea crenata
CCTTCGAAGGTATTATTATTAATAGAATGTGCTTTTGTTAGTTACCAATTCAAAGTTATAAATACTTCGGGGGCTTACTGTTACTATTTAAGTGTCAAACAGAAACTTGGTTAAGTATGGTCCTCAGACCACAAACCTTGTGGAAATTGATATCTTATCATTTGTTAAACAGAACCTTAGTTATGTCGGTCCTCGGACCTCCTACTTTGGAAAAATTAACATTTGAAGTTACTATTTTTAAGTGTCAAACAGAAACTTGGTTAAGTATGGTCCTTGGACCACAAACTTTGTGGAAATTGATATCTTATCATTTGTTAAACAGAACCTTAGTTATGCCAGGGTCCTTAGACCTCCTACTTTGGGAAATTAACATTTGAAGTTACTATTCTTAAGTGTCAAACAAAAACTTGGTTAAGTATGATCCTCGGACCACAAACCTTGTGGAAATTATATCTTATCCTTTGTTAAACAGAACCTTAGTTATACCGGGTCCTCGGATCTCCTATTTTGGAAAAATTAACATTTGAAGTTACTATTCTCAAGTGTCAAACAGAAACTTGGTTAAGTATGGTCCTCGGACCACAAACCTTGTGGAAATTGATATCTTATCATTTGTTAAACAGAACCTTAGTTATGCCGGGTCTTCAGACCTCCTACTTTGGGAAAATTAACATTTGAAGTTACTATTCTAAAGTGTCAAACAGAAACTTGGTTAAGTATGGTCCTCGGACCACAAACCTTTTGGAAATTGATATCTTAGTCACTGTTCTTATTCTTATCACATGCTTTGTGGAAATCAGTATCTTACCATCCATTAACTTAGATCTTAAGTTCTATATCTTTATGTGTTAAACAAATATTTGTAAGGAATAGCCCTCGGACCTTACATCCTACTGAAAGTAATACCCCAAATTACAAAAGTTTAATCATCATATGAGTTTTGTAATTAGGGCATTGTTTAATATCCAACTAAGTTACTCTCTGCCAGGTTTTTAAATGTTCTACTTTGCAAAGCAAATATGCGCATGGGTGTTTGGAGGTTATAATTGTGCAACTCCTGGAGTTAGATGTGTTTATTTTGTTCTTCCTTTAACTATGTATTAGTGAGAACTTTCATGACAAGCACAAAAAGAACAAAGTACAACATGAGTGAAATTCGAATAAAATTGTCCTTCATTAATTATATACATCATTAAAAAAAAGGGGAGTACATGAAAGTCCTAAGCCAGGCCCTAAGCTTGGGGAGGAGGGTCTTGGACGGAGCTGCTGCCAGCCTTAGTATTCTTCAGTTCCAGCTCAAAGGTAGACAAAACTTGCTTCCCTTTGTCTGTTGAAGGAACGAGGGGCTCCACGTTCTAAATTTGCTCCATCTCGGCCCCACCACGCTCGTCCTTCTCTTTATGGGAACCTTCAGGTTCCGTAGGATCAGGAACGAATTCTTGCACCACAGGAGGAAGGGCAAGGGAGGCAGCAACAAGAGGGTCTTCTATTTCCTGTATGTCTAGGGGAAGCCAAATGTTTTCGGGTTTCCTCAGCTCGGAAGCTTGAGAAACCCCTGCTGCATTCATGGCCTCTCCCCAGACCTGTTGACAGTACTCTCGGCACAATGCCGCAAAGGCTTCTGTCAACTTTTCTTACGTTGCATTTACTCCCTCTTGATAGCTGGCCTTCTTCGCGGCCTCTAGGGCGTGCTTGTGGGCGCGAGCCTCCTCCTTCGCCAGCATAAGCTCCTTCTCCAAGTCAGAGCATGCCCGTTGGGCTTGAGAGAGCTCGTCGTCCTTTTGGCGAAGAAGCTTACGTTGCCCCTTTACTTGGTTTTCCATCGTCTTTAAGCTGGCCTCGGCACCATCCTTCTCTCTTCCCATTCTTTGCTAGGACCTGGCCTAGGGACCTTTCCGCCTCTTGCTGTAGCTCTTGCTCCATCCCAGCGCGCTTCCGAGAATCCTCCACAAACTTCTCGGCTGTGAAAACTTCTTGGATGGCCTGCAAAAAAAATGTCAGGGGGTTAAATATGGTAAAGTATTTACAGATGAATCTAGAGTACGAGTGTAGGGTGGAACTTACCAGAGCTAAATCCCTTTTTAATGGAAGGAACAGCTAAGGCTGGCCCATCTTCTCTAAGGTTTCCATGTCCTTGGGCAGCAGAAGAGGATGCTCCAATGCATCGACCAAGTGGTAACCGTGGCCTTGTTGGATTGCCCTAATACTGGAGTGGCAAGGGATTGGTACGCCGTCCAGTCTGAGGTCAGGAGACCATGTAGCTGGTGCTCGGCGCACTTCGGCCATATCTCTGATCTCCCCACTCTCTACTGAGCGGGCACGCCCTTTGCCCTTGTCCAGCTTCTGCTGCTAGGCCAGCGCTGGCTGCTGTTTTAATTTCTTTTGCTTCTCGCCACCAGCCACCTCGGCCTCTACCTTCCTTTTCTTCTTTGAATCTTCAGTCATGGGCTTGGGGTCGGCGGAGGAGGGGGTGGTGGCAAGGCTGGGGGAGTTTGGGACCCCCTCGTCCCCTTTTTGGCCACTCTCGTGCCTCTCGCTGTCATAAGGCCCTTAAGCTCGTCTATGTCTTCCTCAATGGAGCTATCTTCTGGACGTGCTACCACTAGGCCCACGATCCCAGAGGTCTCGGCTGGCTCTTCTTCCTCATCGGAAAGAACGACGAACGGGTTTCCACGAGGTCGTGGGGCGTCCTCGAGTTGAAATTGTTCTATCTCCTCGTCCAACGTGTTCGAAGAAGACACTTGCTCCTCTGGGACAATAGTTGCCTGGAAGTGCGTGGCGAAAGGGATCGCAGCAATCGGTTATGAGTACAGTACGGTGTGAGGGTCGTCAGGAAGGTCGTGGTTGACCAAGAAGTGTGGTCTGGCTACGTGAATCCTCCTACGCCTCCGGTCACCGACAATGATGGCGTTCTCGATCTCCTGGAAGTCCGAGGAGATGGGGTTGTACCCTAATATCAATGAGCCGCCTTTAGTTGCAGGTCTTCACTCACGAACACTTCTGAGCGAAACACTCTATTCAAATCTGCGACGTTGCAGTGGCTCAAGCGGGGGTGCACGTGTTGTTTATCTGTAAAGAAAGACACCAAAACAAACAAACATGGTCAGATTCGAAAAACAGGTAATAAACTAAAGTCAAAAAGTTTGTAAAGGTGAATGACATTCTAAGATATTTAGATGGGGTCATAGGGCGGGAAGTTAGATCCTAAGGTGTCGCACCTGGATCTCCCCACTCAACTGGGCAGTGGGGTCCGTCGTGCCAGTTGCTTGAGACGATAAGGTAGTCGTCCTTCATGCCTTTATTGGACTTGGGCAGATAAGAGATTAACCTAACTACGCTAGAGCGGGATTTGATATAATAGCTTACTCTAGTGAGTTGTTCCATTCGTACATAAAAGTGACATCATGCCTAGGTGAGGTTAGACCATCTGCTTGTTTAGAGCATCGACGCTTCCTAAGACTCTAAAAACGTTAGGAGCGCACTGATCGGGGCACAACCGGTGGTTACGGAGGTACTCCTTGGTTACGGGTTTCATTGGAAGGGTCATCCCACCTTCTACGAAGGCGACTATCGGGATGATGACCTCTCCGGTTTTCCTAGAACCGGCCACGGCTTCCGCCGGGCAGTATTTTAAACCTACGTCGCTGGGAATGTGATACTTAGCTCTAAAATCTTCCATCTTAGCGGCGGTATCAACTAGACACTTAACTTTTCCCATTAGAAATGAACGAAAGACTAAGTTCTAAGAGGGAGAACGGTTTAAAAGGGGAGCCGAGGACAGGATCCGAGGAGAATGGGTTGAGGAAAAAGAATAAGCACTTACAGATTTGAAGTTGTACGAATTTTCACGGATTTTTGCGGAGAAAAGGTGATTACTGAAGTCTGATAGGATTAGCTTCTGAAGAAATAAATGAAGGCGTAGGTTCCTAAAGCGTCACGACGTGCGGGAAAGCGGCCTCGAAATTGTATTTGTCCCGCCCAAATTTTCAGGGGGGTAACAAGGGCCGTTGGATGCTCATCTCATTGTTGAACGTGGGAGACAGGGTGTAACTTACGGTAATAAATGCGCGCGTTTTTGTAAATGAAACTGCCAAGTGGCATCCTTTGGAACACGAAGCGATCTCCACTCACGCAGTTATTTACAAAACGTGTGGGGTAAGTTCTCGTTAGATCAAAACCCTATTTTTCTCCTCGGATGCTAAAAAATAGAGTTTTGAGGGGCTATTGTGGGGAGTAAAGAACCCAAGCAGGCATTTGGGCCTTTGGGCTCTAGTAAGGAGAGCCGAGTTGCTCTTGAGCTAAGGATTTGTTAATACTGCGAATCGGCTCATACGCCGAGAGTCCGAAGATACAGCCAAGGGTGAGTTTCTCCTCGAACAGATCCAAGAGAAGGCGGAGATTCACTACGAAGGTCAAGGAAGAATTCTGGAAAGACTGTTGGTTAAAAGGGGGGAAACCCTGAACCTTCTAGATACGCCGGTATTAGAAAATACCAAGAGCAAAGGCTGCCATCTCCACATTAAAGACTCTGCACCTACCTCCCTGGCCGCATTAATGGGGAAGTGACTCCTGAACAGTAGAACTGAAACTTCTGGTCACTATTCAAAGGCACTGAGAAATGAAATATCTAGAGGAGAGAGGATTTGAGCAACACGTGGATAAAGCATCAGGGAAAGAAGTATTTAAGGGGGGGTATCAGTCAGTAAAAAAGAAGGAGAAAAAAAGGGGAATTAAGAATTGTAATCTTTAAGAAACAAAGAGAAATAATACAGAAGTAGTCATTGGCTCACGTCCGAGGAAGTCCATTGTCAATTGTCATTCGATATTTATAAGTGTTTGCACACAAAAGCCTATTGTCAAGTTCTCAGTACTTCTAACCTAGATTTCAAGCCCACACTGTATAAATTTCATTGTTTAAGGCTCATTGGGCCTGAGTCCGTAATTGTCTTTGGGTTCAGGTGCAATTGTGCACTTACATATATAATATATAATATATATAGATATAGATATAGATTATTATTATTATTATTATAATATATATATATATATATTATAATAATAATAATAATAATCTATATCTATATTTGTATATATTATATATTATATATGTAGTATATATATATATATATATATATATATAGACTAGCTTGGAACCCCATACATATACATAGATACACTTAAAGAAATACAATAAGATGCATAATATAATTCTTATGTATATATATGTGTGTGTGTGTGTGTGTATATATATATATATAATTTAAATGGTATTGATAGTCATTTTTTTTTATTAATTCTTTAAAAAAAATTTGTAAGGATATTATTAGGTATAAAATGTAAATTGTCCATTTTTTTATAATTATTGTGAAGCAATTTTCTTTTACGATTCATTTATTCTAAACTCTTTGATTTCTGTGCTTAATAACTCACTTTGATGAATATTTATAATGTGGTCCCACATTTTATTCTAAAATTAAGAAATAAAACTCTTTAAGAATAAATAATTTATGACACATGGCGAAAAATTGGAACTCTAATTTGGAATTCTAATTAAGTTTCTCTCAGCTTCATCTTATATATATATATATATATATATATATATATATAGACTAGTGTATAATCCATGCATATATATGGTACAATTTAAAACAACACAATTACATATATATGGATTCATATTATACTTTGTTTAAGTCATAGATATATACATGAGTTTTTTACTCTGTCTTTCTTCTTTATTTTTTTATTTTGTTTTATTTTTTGGATATATACATGAGTTTTCTCTTTTTTATTCAGTTTTTTTTATGGTTTATTTATATTAGACTCTTCATCTTTTGCAAAATATTAACTCACTTAGAAATTATATATATATATAGATAGATTGATAGATAGGATATGTGGTGCAAAATTATACTACAATTAGAATCCAATTTGAATTCTAATTAGATTTTCTCTTAGTTTTATAGACTAGCATTGATGCATTTAAAATTAAACACAATTTTTATTATAAAAATATAAATAATTAGCCAAATTATTAAAAAAAAAATAGCATGTAACACATGCATACATATGGATACATTTAAAATTAATCAAAATTTTTATCATAAAAATATCAATAATTAGTCAAATTATTTTTTTGAAAAAATAAACGTAATTAGTCACATATTAAAATTCTTACCTAAATTTAATACAACTTATGATCATTTTTTTCTCATTTTTAATAAATATAGAATGTATGGTGGAGTGATGATTTTTATTGAGCATTTAACATGATTGGTTTTTTATTTATATATAAATTTTATAATTCATTAATATTAGATTCTTAGTATTTTACACTCATTAATTCACTTGATACAAAAAAAAAAAAAACTTAATGAATACATTACACAAACTTAATTGGATAATTATGGTGTGATCCCTACATAAATTTAGACACATGGAACAAAATTAGATTCTAATTCCAAATTTTAATTGAACTTTCTCTTAGCTTTACCTATTAATATATATATATATATATATATATATATATATATATATATATATATTAATCTTGATTTAGTTATTTTTTGTTTCAAATTATGAGTGAAATCCATTTTTATTTTTTTAGAATTTAAGTTGATTTAGAATTTATTTTTTTAGAATTATGTGTGAAATCCATTCTTGATTTACCTATTAATCCCTGAAATTTTTTTCTTTTTCATTTTGTTTTTGTTTGTTTGTATGTTTTTTTAGATAGAATTTTACTATAACTTAATATAAGTGTACGTGTGTGAAGCTCTCTTCTAAAAATTTGAAGTCCGGCTCTTACCCCTTACACCTTACAAGAATTTATAGTCGTGAAGTGATTATCATACTAAGGGTGCGAGGTGCCTTTTTCATTTTGTTAATAAAAAGAAATTGTAAAATTTCACATGTTTATGTGTTTTTTTTTAATTAGATTTTTTATAATTTTAATTTTTTTAACCACTATCTCAAGAAAAATTCCTAAAGCTGCTACAAGAAATAATAAATATTTAGCAATGACAACATTGCCAATTTAGATCTTGAAATAATTGAAATTCATAAGCACACACTCACAAAGAATTACAAATTGTAAAATGAATTTGAACGTAATCTTTGTGATGCATAATAATGATAATATCCAACAAAAACTTTCACGAACAAAACTAATTAAACTTTGTGATGTAAGCTAAAAGTTAAATTGACATATCCTTATGCATAAAATGCTTAAGAGTTTAAGGGATTTGACTTTTGAGTTGCAAAATTAGTAGCATATTATAATTATCTAAAAAAAGTTTAAAACTTAAAACACCCAAATCTTGTGAGTCTCCTGAGTCCTCTCTTTTATTATAGCACGCAATTTGTTGATTCTAAACCACACAGAGCAAACAAATGGGAATCAAATTAATAGTCAAAGTCCTCATGCCAATAACTCACTCCACAAGGTAAAAAAAGAAACCCAACAAAATAAAAATAAAAATACTGTTAATTACACGGCTTACATGACAGTGAAATTAAAGCTCAAAGAAATAAGAAGTAACACTCCAAATCCAACTACCCACGGAAAGGGTTAAAGAGACTCTTGAACTTTGGGTCGTATTAAAATTGTTAGGTTCTAAAAATTTAGAATTTAATATTTAGAATCATTATTGTATTGTGTTGGTAAACTAAGAACAAAACATGTATAGTCTAGGTGTTTAGGCAATGCTTAAATAAGGTTGTTTCAAGTTTCGAAGTCCTGCTGATTGCAAAAAAGAAAAGTGAAGTTCTGTCTTTCTCGACTGATCAAGAATTAGGCTCAACTTATCGAAAATTGCAGGCATAATTATTGCAAAATTTTTAAATAGGCCCAAAATGTAATTAGGGTTTTTGTTTATATGCTAGAAGTGTTTCACTTGAAGCTCAAAACATTTAAGAAGAGTTTGGGCTGAAATAAAATTCTGAAGAAATTTCATATCTGTGATTTTCGATCTGTCAAATATAATTTTCGATCAATCGGATATCACTGGATTTCAATTCTTCTTTTTGCAGTTTGTATGCTTTTTTGTTTTGACTTATAGCATCTTGAGCATTGTCTAATAAACTTTATAGATCTAAGAATCTATATTTAGACAAGTTTGTGCTCACTATTTGCTAATTTTTCTAAACTTTTAGAACCTAACACTATGGCTCTTCCTCTCAATGTGAATTAGATATCAAAATCATAACAAATCATAAGCATTCACAAAGGATTGTAATTTGTAAAATGAATTGAACGTGATCTTTGTCAAGCATAATGTCCAACAAAAAAAATTATGAAAAAAAAAAAAAACAAATTAAGGCTCCGTTTGGATAAAGCTGAAAATTAAAAACACTGTAATAAAATAATTTTTAAATGTATAAATAGTATCATAAAACCTATTTTTAATTTTTTTTTTTTAATAAAGTAGTAGTGGGTCCTATAAACAATATGTGAACAGTAAAAAATGACACACGTTTCATCACTTCTTAGTTAAAAAAAAAAAAAAAAAAAAAAAAAAAAAAAAAAAAAAAACTGAAAATGTGGACGCCAAGAAGCAGCTGCTATCCAAACGCTGCCTAAACGTTGTGATGTCAGTTAAAATTAAAACTACAAAAACACCCAAATCTAGCGAGTTCTACTGAGAGCTCTTCTTTGTAACAACGATGCAACACAACACATACGTTGATTCTAAACCACACAGGCAACACATCAAATCCTAATTAAATGGGAATCAAATTATTAGTCAAGTCCTCAACTGCTTTCTCCAAAAAAAAAAAAAAAAAAGTTTTTAAATTTGTTATTTTGAAATAGAAAATATGATACTTCACAGAGTCACTCTACGAATCTCTTTGTTTAGAACTTTGCTTTTAATTAATAAGAGTTGTTGGATAAGTTATTTTTAATATATTTATATATTTTAAATAATATTATACATATTTTTATACACTTATTTACTTATATATATATTAAAAATATCCAAACATAATAACGCAAAGCATACTCGATAGCTCTCGTTAAAGTCCTCTTGCGCTCCAATCTACAGTATGTTTCCTCTCTCTTACGTCATAGCTTAGAAACAAAAAGCACATCATTCTCACAAATACGTCATAGCCATCACATCATTCTCAAAAATTTACAAACATCATACAATTTGTTGGCTGGCGAAAACATTAATGATGAAGGATCACAAGTCAAAATCTTGGCATTGCTGGGATTGACTTCTTAAGGTCTTTCGTGTGACAGGAAGGGAAACATGGGGACTAAATTGGTAGCTAAGAATATTGAAAAGTTCGGTAATCGATAATACAGAATTTGATGTGACAATTCATGGTGGTGGTAATAATATATCGTACTCATCGCCACGTATAGTTAAATGTCCATTTAATTCTTATAGCTAACTCACAACCAACCAATTTAATTTTAACAAATAAAATTATAAAAAAAAATCTCAAAATATATATATATATATATATATATATATATATATATATATATATATATATATATATTTGTGTGACAGGAAGGAAAACATGGGGACTAAATTGGTAGCTAAGAATATTGAATAAGTTTGGTAATCAATAATACAAAATATGATGTGACAATTCATGATGGTGGTAATAATTTATTGTACTCATCGCCACGTACAATTAAATGTCCATTTAATTCTTACAGCTAACTCACAACCAACCAATTTAATTTTAACAAACAAAATTATAAAAAAAAAAAATCTCTATATATATATCAAAGAAGAAGTGGTACAAACGGCCAAGGAGGAGAGAAAGAAGTTTCACAAAAAAAAAAAAAAAAAAGAGGAGGGAAGGACCATTTCCAAGATAGGACACCTTGAATTTGCCAAAAGTTGTTTGGACAGCATCCTCTTGTTAACATAAACTCAAGGCCTTCTCAGTCAAGAGAGTAGTTGTTGAATACTCAAATTTTCAATACAATCTCAAAAGAGAGTAAGACGTCCCACACTCAAGTCAAGAGACTAGTTGTTGAATACTAAAATTTACATTCATCCAAATCTCATCAAGTTAAAATTGGGTGTCGTGAATTTTTTTTTTTTTTTTTTCATTTTTTTCTCATGTCTATTTTATGACACTATCTAAATTTGTATTGATTTTTATATTTAAATGATAAAAACTAAATGTAAGACTATAAAACTCCTAGAATTAAGGCTTAAAATTAGTCAGGTCTTTTTTTTTTTTTTTTTTATTTTAACAAAACACAATTACCATCAGTAATTATTGTCTTTCTTTATAGATATGATAGGATTTAAATAATTTAAAAAAAAATTCTAAGTTGTATCACTAAAATATTTGATATAATTGCCTCAAATCATGATTAATGAACACATTTAATAATGACTTGATTTTCAATTTCTGGTACTTTTTAATAATTAATTAATTTCTTTAATTAAAAAATTTTGAAGAAACAAAAAAATTAGACACTTAACGGCAACTTTTGACGAAATTTGAGTTAACCCTGGGGTCTTAGTCAAAAGGCAGTGGGTCTCTCTTGGAGGCATGGATGCTATCAATTTATTGATACTGAAGCCCATAAAAATACGGGAATGGCTCACCTCTAGTTTGGAAGTCTCCCATATTCTCCCGTTTTAAAATTGATGAGCGATGCGTGGCAAAGACACAATCGAAGGGTTACAAAGAGAGCACCTCAAATACAACTTTTGTCTTTCCTAGGAAGTTTGACCCTCTTTCTCTCTCTCCCCAACAAGCCTCACTCTTCTTCTTCTCCATCACCACTGCCATATGAGCATCAAAGGCACCGCAATTAAAGCTTGCTGGAGAAAACAAGGCAAAACAAGCCCCATACTTTTGGATCCTCATAATGTAGCTCGTTTAGCACTTGGACTCCAACCATTGGTGTGGGATGCAAAACTTGCACGCTATGCACAATGGTAAACTAAAGAAAGGCGATCCAACTGTGCTTTGAAGCACTCTAAACTCTAAAGGGTCTTATGGTGAGAACATTTTATGGGTAGTGGAGATGGTTGGACACCTTCTCAGGCTGTCACAATGTTAGGCTAAAAATAATACAACTTGGGTTTCAGAGCATCAATGATACAAAAGATCTTTTTAATACCAATATACCCACTGTCAATGTTACCACAAAACCGATCATAACATTAACATTTAATTGAAAAACAATTCAAAAGATTTTACAAGATCAAAAATTTCCACAACCTGCAAGGAAATAAGAAATACAGTTTGATTAGAGTGAATAATTTTTATTTTTTTTAAGAGAAAAAAAACCCCAAAATTGACAAGATACGAGTCTGTGCTTGGGGAATTTATATCATTCTTGGCATGTTGGACATGGACTTGAGTGGTATACTTGGCCGCAACCCCATTGGTTTCCGTCCAAGAGAAGGTGGAGTTAAGACCAACAATGGTAAACTGCACACATTGGCTTGCTTTGCTTCCCATAAATCTGCTAAGATATTTTGCTCTTTTTAATTTTCTAATCCATTGTCCTGTTTTGCCCCTTCCTCTCCAGCAAGCTTTAATTTTAGTGCTTCTGAAGCTAACGTGGCGATGGTGATGGATAGGAAGAGAGAGGCTTGCTGGGGAGAGATAAAGAAGGGTCAGACTTTTTAGGGGTTAGGAGATTAGGAGAGATAAAAGTTGTATTTGAGGTGCTCTCTTTGTAACCCTTGGATTGTGTCTTTGCCACGTGTCACTCATCGGTTTTAAAACGGGAGAAAACAGGAGACTTCCAAACTGGAGGTGAGCCGTTCCCTAAAAATACCACTTATTTTACATTTTTGGAGGTATCTGACAAATTAGCATATATAATACAAACTTGTGTATCTTGGTCTACCTCACACTAATATATCACCAGTTTCCTGCTTATCCAAACCAATGAAGCTTCACAACCCCAATTTTCCTGCATTATTATGCTCTACATTCCTTCATATCATTCTGCTCTTTACTGTAACCCTTTTATGCTTGAAACCTGCAACCTCTTCTACCACTCCAACAAATGAGACTGACCGTTTGGCTTTGCTCAAATTCAAGGAATCCCTTCATTATAATCCATATGGAATCTTGAGGTCATGGAATGATTCTATCCATTTTTGTAACTGGTATGGAGTAACATGTGGCCGCCGTCATGGAAGAGTCACAACCTTGGTACTAGAAGGTCATAACTTGCATGGAACCATTACACCTTTCATTGGAAACCTCACATTTCTTAGGGCCATCAACCTCCAAAACAACAGCTTTTATGGTGTAATTCCAAAGGAAGCTGGTCATTTGTTCCGACTGCGACATCTCGATCTTTCAAGTAACACACTGGGAGGAGAAATTCCAATCAGCTTGACCAACTGCTCCGAACTCAGGGGAATGATCTTAAACTCGAACAAACTTATTGGGAAAATCCCAATGGAGCTTGGCTCTATGACTAAGCTTTTGGCTCTTATGGTTTCAAGAAACACGTTGACAGGAGGAATCCCACCTTCCTTGGGAAATCTTTCGTTGCTCGTAAATTTTTCAGTAGAATATAATAATTTAGAGGGAAATATTCCACAGAGTATAGGCCATTTGAAAAGCTTATCATTTTTCGGAGTTGGAGTCAATAAACTGAACGGTATGGTCCCTTCCTCTCTCTACAATTTATCATCTATTAGTACCATAGACTTTGTCTTCAACCAACTCAGTGGCGCTCTTCCAGCAAACATAGGCCTCACTCTCCATAAACTCAAACTATTTTTTATTGGTGAGAATGAATTCTTTGGGCCAATCCCTGGTTCTTTATGCAATGCATCTAAGCTTCAAATACTTGACCTAGGTGGAAACAACTTTGTGGGATCAGTTCCAACTAATCTGGGATATCTACTAGATCTTAAAAGCCTACGTCTAAGTTATAATAATTTAGGAAGGGATTTGGACTTCTTAACGTCTTTAGGAAACTGTAGCAAAATGGAAACGCTGACATTTCAAAGTAACCATTTTGAAGGTGTTTTGCCCAATTCTATTGGCAACTTGTCAACACAACTTAATGCATTGAAATTTGGAAGCAACCAAATATCTGGAATGATTCCTGCAGTGTTACAAAATCTTATCAACTTAAATAGTTTGGTCATGGATGAGAATCTTTTCATAGGTGTGATACCTAGTTACTTTGGAAAGTTTCAGAAGATGCAAGGATTGTATTTATCGGGGAACAAATTGTCAGGGCAAATCCCAAGCTCCATTGGCAACCTCACTCAATTGGTTCAATTGAACTTTTCTCAAAACAATTTAGAAGGAAGCATACCTCCAACTATTGGTAATTGCCAAAGTTTGCAACAATTGGATGTTTCACAAAATTACCTCAGTGGAGTCATACCTCTACAGGTTTTTTCTCTTTTCTCTTTGTCACTATTACTCAATTTATCCTGCAACTCATTTAGTGGTGAATTACCTGTTGAAGTAGGCAATTTGAAAAACATTAATTCTCTAGATATCTCTGAAAACAACTTATTCGGTAAAATTCCCACAACAATCGGAAGTTTCTTGAATTTAGAAAAATTGTACTTGCAAGGGAATTCCTTTGAGGGAATCATACCTTCATCCATTGCTTATTTGAAAGGCCTTGAACTTTTGGATGTTTCACGAAACAACTTATCAGGATTTATTCCAAAGGGTCTAGAGAAACTTTTATTCTTAAAATACTTGAACATTTCGTTCAATGATATTGAGGGCCCGCTACCAACTGTTGGAGTTTTCAAGAATCTAGATGCAACATCAATTATTGGAAACAATAAGCTTTGTGGGGGTATTCCACAATTACAACTACCAAAATGCCCCAAAGTTACAAAATCAAGAAACTCTCTTGCTTCTAGAACAATAATCACAATTTTTTGTGTGGTTGCATGTCTCCTTCTAGTTTCATCACTTCTTGTTCTTTATTGGAGGAAAAAATATACATCGAAACCATCTTCTATAGTCTCAAAGATGGATCTCCTTCCAACAATTTCCTACAAAATGCTTCATCGAGCAACTAATGGATTTTCTATCAACAATTTGATTGGATCCGGTACTTTTGGATCAATTTACAAAGGAGTTCTAAATCAAGAAGAAATGTTAGTTGCAGTAAAAGTCCTAAACCTTCAAACTAAAGGAGCTACCAAGAGTTTTGTGGCGGAATGCAATGTCTTAAGAAATGTTCGACACCGAAATCTTGTGAAGATCTTAACATGTTGCTCTAGTATCAATTATAATGGCGATGAGTTTAAAGCTCTTGTATTTGAATTCATGACAAATGGGAGCTTAGAAATGTGGCTACATCCAATGGCAGATTGCGAAAATCAATCAAAAAATTTGAGCTTTCTTCAAAGAATAATTATTGCAATTGATGTGGCTTCTGCATTAAATTATCTGCACAATCATTGTCAACAACAAATCATTCATTGTGATTTAAAGCCAAGCAATATTCTTCTCGATAGTGAGATGATTGCTCATGTAAGCGACTTTGGTTTAGCAAGACTCATCACAAGCACTAATGATTCTTCCCAGAAGTGTACTAGTACAATTGGGTTAAAAGGAACTATCGGCTATGTTGCTCCAGGTATAACCTCTCTTATTTAGTTTTAAATTCTTAACAATCCTGTAATATGTTGCTTTTCTCTTTGTCACTTTATGAAAAGATAACAATTAACTACTTGTATTTTTGAGCATATAAGCTTTTTAATATTCGTAAAACTAGTATAAACATATTAACATACTCTCTTGCTTACTATTTCTTTGTCTCTTATAAAAAATATTTACTTGAGAACATACAAGCACATAATTAATTTTACATAAAATTTAAAATAAAATAATTAAAACAAAATAAGATTCATACTCTGAGAAATGCCTAAGTTAATTTGGTGATGAACATTTTGATCCTTTGGCTAAGCTTCGTATCTTCTTTCTATGCATATATTTCAATCAAAGTGAACATTCAGGAAATAAAAGTAATTTGGCCCCTTGGGTTGAAGTTTCATACATTTTCCTTCCATTGCGGAAGTAATATCATATGTCATATTATTTATCTATATAGATTCTTTTCATTTTCCTTGAATTTGCATTTTGTAGATCTTAATCTATTTCATTATAGATAGAAATTGCCTAATTTCCTTCCATTCCACGAGTTATAGAGTATGGCATGGGTGGTGAGGCATCGACTGAGGGGGATGTATATAGCTACGGAGTCCTTGTGCTGGAAATGTTTACAGGAAGGATGCCCACTGATGATATGTTTAAAGATGGTCTAAATCTCCATAATTTTGTTAAGCTGGCATTACCAAAAAGACTGGCTCAAGTTGTTGACCCAATGCTTCTGCCAAGAGAAGTTGAAGAATTGGGAGTTGCAACTGCAGTAATGATAGCAACAGAAAAAGATGACAATGATAATGAAATTGAAGTAGAAGAAGCTAATAATATTGAGGATTCTAGGCATATTGATGTTGACATGCAAAAGTGCTTACTCTCAATTCTTAACATTGGAATCTTATGTTCATTGGAATCCCCAAAAGAGAGGATGAGCATGGAGGAAGTCATTAAGGAACTGCAATTGATAAAATGTGCTTTCATTAGTTTGGGGATGTGCAAAGGCAGGCCAAGTAGAGCTCAAGTAAGGGGTATTTCATTTTGATTATAAGACTACATTAAGTAGTGTGTCCTACTCATTTACATTGATTTCATTCAATCCCCAAATACTTCTATTAAAAAACATGGAGATTTTACGTTGACCTTTTTATTAATTTTGAGTAGATTATCACAGCTCATTGTAAAATTGGATTTTCATTTCTGATTCATGATCAAAATACTAAACAGAAATTGTCATCTTATTAAAACCCACAACCTTCTTGTAATTATTCCTATCCCTTTTCTTATGTTATCAAGCTTTAAAATGGTGAGCTAACAATTTTTTTTTTTTTTTTTGTGAATTGCAGAGACATGAAACAAATAGAAGAAATTAAATGTCTTTAATAATGCCTGGATTAAGCATGGGATTAGGCCTTTCTACCTGATCTGTTATAGTATTATGCCAGTTTAATATCCCTTTTTGAAAGGATCAATGGGTGATATTCTTTCACTTCTAGTGTTGGAGTCGTGATTTTCTTTCTCTTCTGGTGTAGGAGTGTTCTTCATGTACTGTGCTTTGTTCTACTACTATAATGTGTGACTGTGTTTGTACTAATAATCCAATAAATTCCTAAAAGCCTTTTAAAGGAAGGGAATGCATCAAAGATGCCATGTTACATAATCTAGTGTACAAATAAAAGTGGATCTTTTGTTTAATTTTCCTTTAAACTTAATGTTCTAGATTACATTATCTTGTTACTGTAGAGAGTATAACAATCAATCTAAATTTCAATTTATTATGTAAGACTTTAAACAAACACTTAAAAGAACAATCACTTTTCACTACCTAGAATTAATTCTTCAAGGATTCAGGTTCGAATATATATTTTATTGAAAAATAAACAAAGAATACAATCTATTCAAAGAACAAAGGTCATTCAGCTATCAAAATTACTAAGCCTAAAAGAAGCCCACTCGACCAACAAAACAAACCAAAAATACAGAGTTAACCTATGCATTAATAGCACAAGCTAAACAAACATCTGTAAACTATGAACAGGAGAATACTTGTCTAAGCATTCAACCTTCCAAGCACACAGCAACATTAGAAATTAAAGATCATTGAGCCGTGGAGACCAAAATAGAATTGTTTAAGCCCCAAAATCAGCAAAGAATCCTGTTTAGAGTGGAATTAGGGAATTTTGCTTGGAACTCAAGGTTGCCTCTAACATCTTTCTTTATTTTTTGACAGGATTTGTGCCTTAGTTAAGATTGGGCCATTGTGGGTGATAGCCTTCCTTTGGCACCAAATATAACATATAGACGATCACCATCAATCTTACATATGTATGCTGTAAGTCCCTTCCTTTTGAGGTTCCTAACAGCCCAATCCCCATAAACATGTGTCCGGAAAGATCACTAAATAAAGAAATGGCTCATGCTTTCAACACAACCCCTGCATAGCACAAAAAGAGTGTCCCTTGTGTAACCCCATTGGGACAGCCTACCTCTAGTGGTTAATTTATTCTTGATCACCAATAAGCCAATGAGAGCATGCTTTGGTATGGTAAGGTTGAACCACAAGCGCTTCCACCAGTCCACCGCCTCAGCCTTATGCCTCATATGTGGCTGCACAAGAGAAGAAACCTGTCTTGGTGACCGTCCACTTAGCCTTATCCTCTTCCTTTAGATCTATGAGACTTAATTGGCTTCAAATTATGACTAAATGCTCAGATCTAGTAGGCTTCCAAACCAAAGTTCTATTTTTTAGGACTGAATCCACCTTAATTAGCCTCATAGCTAATTGCTGCATCATATATAATCCTATGTATTTCCCAATTTAAGTAGAAGTATTCCAACTGGGTGCCAACAATAATGCCATAGGAAGATTCTTTTCCCAAGTCTAACCCAATCAAGCTCAATCAGCCCAATCCAGCCAATTAATACTGAATACACCGTTTCTAACTTAATAAATTTGTATTCAAAATCCAGCCAGTGAAACTCACATTTCAACTTTCAAACACAAGCTTGCATTTTGTTATGCTTTAGGGAATTTAGGGATTTTCACGTAAGACACAGGTATTGTACTGTTGTTTTTGAAAATGCTTTGTATGCAATCTGGGATGCTAAAAGAAACAGCGTATAAAGATCTATTGGAATTGCCTTAATATAAGTTATAACCATATATATTTCTTTGCGCTGAAAATACAATGTGGTTTACTGTCATGAAAAGTGAAAACAGCCTTACCTAATGGAAATTGGAAACTAGTACGTGAACTATGCTAGTTTAAAAAACAAACATGAGATTAGGGAGCAAGGGTGTAAGGTTGAATTTATTTAATCATTTTGTTGGTTTTATTCTATGCCAAATTTGTTTGTAATTCAGCATTTAGAAACTCTGTATTTAGATGGAAATCATGTAAGGGTAGTGTGCAAGAGAGTGTGAAGAAAAGCTCAAGAGTGTACACTCAAGCTGGGCCTCGTGATTGGCAAGTCGCCAAAGGAGGCACACATGTGAAACATGCAGAGGAGCTGAAGAGTCACGCCAGTTGGAGCACTACAAGACAAAACTTCCAGTCTGGCCAAGCAGTTAGATTGCGACTCAGTCAAGTCGCGAGGTCAAGTCACCAAACCACTTTGTTTAGGAAAAACTAACCTTTCGCATTCCAAACACACACCGGTATAAATACCCCTTATACCCATGTATTGTAGAGAGCTTCTAGAGAGAATTTTGAGAGAGAAACCCTAGAGAAAAACAAGATTGACTCATTCATAATCTTCATCCTTTGATTCTCCAAATTCCTCTACTCTTACCCTCTCCATTGTTACATCCTTGATAGGTACATTTAGCCAAATCATTTTCTCACCATACCCAAATCTATGAGAAGGTTATTTGCTGCTTGGGAAGCAATTAGGAAGGGACTAATTGATATTGGTTGATACTATGGGCTATAGTGGAATCTGGTAAGCTAGAGAAGACAAAGGTTCGGCATAACCTCGTTGGAGCAAAAAGCTTGGAGGGCTTAGGTACACTCGGCAGATTAAGCTTAGAGGGTCTTCAGCTGTTCATGTATCCCAACTTCATTCTCTAGTGAATTATTGACTGCTTGGAGGGCGGCGAAGAGGTTTTATGCCGAGGACTTCGGTTTCCTCTTCGATAACACTTCGTTGTGTTGTCTTTGTGTTTGCATCTCTCTTCCCTTAATCTTTACCTTTTAATCGCTACTGTGGTTGTGATTAATTTTGGTTTAGATTGTTTTACCAATTTTGATTTAGCTTATTTTCATATTCCGCTCATACATTGTTTGATAATAAGCTTATGTTGGTAATTTGTAAATTGAGGGTCTAAACGTTCATAGGTGTTTTACACACTTATTGAACATTCAATAGGTATCAGAGCGGGTGCACTTGCTGTGGTTTAATTACCTAAGTGCAATCCTTGACCCCGTTTAGATGGATCGATCTCAATCTCTCAATGCTCCACCATACTTTGATGGAAGCAACTACACATTTTGGAAAGTTCGCATGAGGGCATTCTTATGTTCAATTGATAAGACTGTTTGGGATGCAATAGATGTAGGATGGACTAGGCCGGAGGCCGTTAAATCCACATGGGATAAGACGGCACTTATGGCAGCCAATGCAAATAGCAAGGCACTGAATGCTATCTTTTGTGGTGTTTCTCCAAATGAGTTTTACAGGATTTTGCACATAACAATTGCCAAGGAGGCATGGAAAATATTGGAGACCACCTATGAAGGAACGAAGAAGGTCAAGGACACTATGTTGCAGATGCTAACCACTCAATTTGAAGAGCTGAAAATGAGTGACGATGAGTCATTCGACTCATTCTATGGCAAGATGAATGAGGTAGTTATCGACAAGTTCAACTTGGGTGAAAAGACGGAGGACTAAAAGATAGTGAGGAAAATCCTTCGATCATTGTTAGAGAGCTTTCGTGCGAAAGTTACAGCAATTAAAGAGAGCAAGGACCTTGATGATATCAAAGTTCAAGAACTAATTGGCTCACTTCAAACTTCTGAGTTGTCATTGCCATCACAAAAGAAGAGCAAATCCCTTGCTCTAAAGACGATCAATGAGAGGGTGGAAACTCACGACTCATCAAATGAGGATGAGGTCAAGAAAGATGTGGCATATCTTGTAAAGAATTTCTGAAAGTTCTTGAAGTTCAAGAAGAATGGAAAATTTGCTGAGAAGGGAAAATTCCCAAGTTTCGGAAAGGAGAAAAAGGACTTCAAGAGGAAAGATGGGAAGGAGTCTCAATCCTCTCAAGGAATCACATGCTTCGAATGCAATGGACATGAACATGTCAAGAAAAAGTGTCCCAATTATTTGAGAGGGAAGGGCAAGGTGTTTGCCATCGCTTTTAGTGATTCCGACACCTCTGATTCAGATTCTGATGAAAGCTGTGATGGAGAGGGAAATTTCTCTGCATTCATGACCATTGCTCATGTGGAGTCTTCAGATGATTTAAGTGTGTTGATGAAAGAGCTTCGTGAGCACACTAAATTGGAATCAGTGGGAGTAGTAAAAGAATCCAATGATGAGGAAGATGAAAGAGCAGATGGACTACAAGAGACCTACAACTCCCTACTTGAAAAGACTGGTGAATATGCAAAAGTGGCTAACGTAGCCATTAAAAAAATGAAGAGGGTTGAGCAAGACTACAAGAGTCTTCTAGTTCGATACAAGGAGACTAAGTGTGAAGTCGAGATGCTGAATGGAGAGTTGACCGAAGCCTACTCAAAGATAAAATTTCTTGAGCTTGAGGTGGTTCAAGCTAATGCTAAAATAGAGCGAGTCTCCTCCAAGAAGCTTGATGAAATGCCTGCTAACTAAAAACCTTTTTTCCGACAAAAGCGGATTGGGATACACCTGAAAGAGTAGTTCGGTTGCTAATATATCCAATGAAATGGAATTTGTGAAAGCTAACGAAAAAGTGGTAAAAACTTCAGTTGTTGAGAAAGTGAAGCCTGAAAAGAAGCGGAACATGACTAACCAAAGCTTTTTGATTAAGCCTCCTAACTAATCAGTGGTCAAACGTAAGGGTAATGGGAAATCTCTCCCAAAGTCACAAAAAGGTCCTAGAACTCAACACTTCTGCCATCACTGTGGAATTTCAGGACACACCGCACCAAATTGTCATAAGCTCCAAGCATTGAAGAATTCAAGTGGTCAGTGGTCGAGAGGACCAAGACATGGCAAAGGAAATTGGACTGCTGAGCAACCTAGAAGTCAAGAAATTAATCCCAGAATGAGGGATGTGATGAAGATGATTGATGTTTTCACCACCTGCTTGACAAGCTTCACCAGAAGGTTCGAAATTCTGAACAATGATACCCAATCCTTTAAGGATATCACCCCAAACGCAAGTGTCGTGTGGGTGAAGAAGAGTACTCATGCATAAGCATTACAACATGTCCATGCATTAATTCTTCCTATGTTTGGTGACTTTGTTTGGTTGTATGCTTTTTGTTATCATTCCTACATGTGTTGAAAATTCTATCTATTTACTTTTTGTTTTGAATGTTCTTACATTTTTTTTTTGGGTCAACCTTTACTTGTTTTTGTGTCAAAAATCCAAAAACTCATAAAAAGTAGAAAATCCAAAAAGGTTTGATCGACAATATTGTGTATCGTTAAAAGCATGTTTTGCCTTGTACCTTTGTACCAAGGAAGTCAATACCGTACCGGAGGCTGTACCAGTTTGGCCACCGGTGCGATATATTTCGGATACCGGTCAATACCGGTGTACCGTTTCGGGTTTACTGCTATTTTATATATATACACACACACACACACACACCAAAATCTCTAGAACCATGTTTATAAGCATATAATATTTCACTTATATTATAGTAAATATAAAAGTTTATCATAAAATATTACCTCAATTCAAAACAAATTATTCATAGTTTTAGACTTTAGTATCAATTAAAAGAAGAAAAAAAAACACAATATACAAAATAGAAAGCTTAGTTGTTTGATGCATACTAAGAAAACAAATAATACTAATAAGTTAATGTAAATAAGTTACCATTATACTCTTACAAAAATTCAAAAATTACAAAACTAAAAAAAAAAAAAAAAAAGTTTTTTTCTGTACCGGCCAGTATTGCCCGAAATTGGCCGGTATGGTTGGTACGCAGCCGGTACGGCCGGTATTTTTTTCGGTACAAAATAAAAGTGTACCAGTACCGGTGCACTGGCCGATACGGCCAGTACTGGTACGGTATCGGTAACCTTGCTTTGTACTAATGGCTTTGTGCATTTACAAGCGTAGCTTGTTCTTTATGCACTCGTATCATTGTGTGATATATCTTGAAATCTATATGACTATTGAAAATAGATCTTCAAACTTTTCATGAATGATTAGTCAATGGTTTTGTTGATCTTGAAACTTGCATAGACTTGCGCCTATATATCTTCCCACTCTTTTATTGTTTTTGCTTAAAGAGCTCTACAAATGTAAATTTCAAAATGAAAAGAGATAATGAGCTGCAAAAGCCATTGCAGATTCTAGTATTTGATTAGGAAAAAGGAAAAGAGATCTTTATGAAAATGAATGATGCCCAAAAAGCCAAAGGCTTGCTCATCAAATTGAAATATCAAAAATTTCAGGCATCGATCTCAAAATGAGATGCATTGACTATAAAAGATCAAATGATATGTTGTGTATGAAGCCAAATGAAAAGCTTCAGTATCTTGTATTCATGTTTTGTGGGAGATCATATATGCATATTTCTATAATTGAGATTGGTCACTTTTCCTTGTGCTAATTATGTATGTCTTGGTTGAATTGATCATTGAAGTTTCACATTAGACTAAGGACCATCTCATCTTTGGTACCCACATACATCACACACGTCTATGTTCAATGAATGCCTTATTCATTTGTTTGATTGTACATGATTAAATATGTTGCACATGCTCAATTATATGTTGATCAAACACAAAGATTTTTCAGTGTTTTAAGTGTTTTTGGAAAGTATTTTTGTTTTGAAAAATTTCAAAAATCTATGCAACCCTGTTTTGGCGACTTGCCTCGCAGGTCAAGCCAGTCACATGCCTCAGTCGCGAGCTTACTCAGAAGGTTTTTACGACTCCCTGGTGGGTCAAAGTCACAGCTGCGACAAAGACTTAGAAAATTTTCAAAAATCTGAGATTTTGAATTTCTCACGACTCAGTTTGGTGACTTGTTCGCAAGTGGAAGCTTCAGTCGTGAGTTTACTTAGAAGGTTTGGTGACTCTTGTCGTGACTTACTCGCAGGTGAAACTTCCAGTCACGAAAAACACTTAGCAAAATTTTTCAAAATTTTGTCTCAAGGGTTTTTGACAACTTGTTTTGGTAACTTGTTCGCGACTCAATTCATTCATGAAAATCGTGTGTTTTGCACTCTAAATGTTATTTTAGGGCAGTTTTCAAAAACTTTTCAGTTTTCTCTTGCACATTGTGACTGTTCATTGTCTTCTTCTCACAAACTCACCGTGTTTCTCTATCAAAAACCTCCATTTTTCTTCATCATCTCGACTTCAATCTTCAAGAAAAGGTATGGGTTTTCTATCTTCCTCTAAGTATTTCATGTTTCAAGACTTGATTTCTTGGATTTTGAGTTCTTGTTGAGATTTGATACATATGATGATTCGATTATGGGTTGGGTTCATTTTGTTGAGTTTGATTGAATGGGTTTTGTTGTGTTTGATAATCTGTTGCTTGCTATACATGTGTTCATGCTCCTATCTCATTTTTGAATAGTGTATCAAGTCTGTGCTATGTGTTGTGCATGTCACCTTTATAGTAAATTGTTTTAAGGATTGTGACTTATGTTTTTATGGATTTCATAGAATACTTTGTGCCTTGCAGTTCCTGTGCAATCATCACATTTGCACACTACACGCACCACTATTGCTCATGCTTGCTTAAATACTACATACTTGATTCCTTGACCATGTTTGAGTAATAAGTATTTTTTTTCAATGGATGCTCATTTCATGGACTAACATGGATCTAATCAAGTTTATGTTTGTGTCTTGTGGATTTGCACTTGGTTCTCTACTGTGTGTATGTTATTTTGTAGATGTCTCGTCGTTCCTCTCAAGGAAAAGAACCTGTAATCGATGTTACATCATCCCCTGCTAAACGGATTCAAAGTTCGTCTCAAGTTTCAAATAGTGAAAGATTCAGATATACCCTCGATACATAGACTTTCTCAAGCATTTTTGAAGATGCTCCTACTGTTGTGGAACAGGTTGTAAAATTTGATACCTTGAGAACAACATTCATTCCAAGAATCTTTGAAGCAAAAGACTGGGTTGATCTATTCGGGAACTTCGAAGATCTGATTGATGAATTGGTTAAGGAGTTTTACTCAAACGCTAGATACACCGGTGTTGAGTTACAATGTTGGGTACGAGGAAAGGAGTTCAACATCAATCTAGACTACATTGCAAAGGTTCTTCGAATCAATAGACCGTAAAATGTAGACCTCACTCCATATGATGATAGACTTCCTAAGGTACAAGATATTCTTCAAGTTCTTGGGCCAGGTCATAAGATTTCATCTAAAGGCACGTCCATTGGAATAGCAAAGTTTGCACCTGATCTGACAACTCTCAAATTGATCATGTTTTACAACCTCTATCCACTCTCGAACACTGCATTCATCAACCTTGGAAGAGCTCAATTTCTATGTGATCTCATCACCGGAGTTCAAATTGACATCTCTGCCCACATCTTCCAATTAATAGGGACAACAGTGGCTCGAACAGCAGCAAGAACATGCTTACCTTTTTGTAGTCTAATCATGAAGATCATGGTTCTTGAAGGTGTACGTCTACCAACTGATGGAAAAGTACTAGCACATCTTCGACCATTATCCATGATATCTCTTCAAGCAAGTAAGAGTCACTCCTCTAAAGCACCTAAGAGTGAATCTTTCATTCTTGCCACTCAATCAGGTCATGGCCCCGCAACACCTGTGCATATCGGGATTGCATCTCCTTACACTCCTGAGTTGCAGACCTCTAACTCTCAGCCTATATCTTCTAGCTCTCAAGCTGACAGGTTAAGCACCTTGATAGAGGGTGTGTACCAGTGTATTTCCGGAATTGAAAGGGTCATCTACTCCACCAACAACCAAATTCAAATGCATTTAACAACCATTGAGACATAGTTGGATGCTATTCAACAAAAGCTTGAGGACAACCTTTAGCTATTCGTGCCAAAAAGGGGGAGAGCAAATTTCTTTGTTCATTGCATAGTTTTGGATGATGGCATACAGTAAGGGGGAGAGCAACACAGAAATAGGAAGTGTGCATATTGAAAGGGGAGTTGTGTGAGCTCAAAAGGATACATACACACATACTTTTGTCTTACTGTTTATAGCTTATATATCTTTTGGATATTTATTGTGCTTTTGGGTACTTTGGTTTACATACTTCAGTTGTTATTCAGTTCTTGTGTTTTGTACCTTAGCTTTGTAGCTCAGTACTTTTAGTTAATATTATGCATTTCTTTTAATACATCACTCTCGTGCCCTTGTTGGATTTTATATCTTTGATGCAATTACCTTGTGTTGTTGTATCGATTGAGTGTTGGACATGCAAATGACTCTTTGCATTGAGCTTATAAGCTTGCATGTCTGGATGTTCATTCCTTGAGTGAATGATCATTGTAGTCATTATTTATAGTGATTGCTCATTTTTGGTCAAGTCATGCTTTAATGATGTTATTCATTATTGCTTGATTGCATTGTGCTTGCTCCATATGCATTTCAAGTTGTCTGCTTACAATGATCGTATTATGTTGTTTTCAGGAAATACTTGTCTGTATGGTTCAAGAGCTTCACAGATTCTAGAGTTAGGTGTGAGTGAGGTTTGTTCAGCTATTCCTAACTCACATGTTAAGTCTAGAGTTTGTTTTAGGGTTTTGTCACGAAATAGCCAAAGAGGGAGATTGTAAGGTTGAATTTATTCAATCATTTTATTGGCTTTATTCCGTGCCAAATTTGCTTGTAATTTAGCATTTAGAAACCTTGTATTTAGGTGGGAATCATATAAGGGTAGTGCATGAGAGATTGTGAAGAAAAGCTTAAGAGTGTGCACTCAAGCTGGGCCTTACGACTGGATCTCGTGACTGGCTCGCAGCTGGCAAGTCACCAAAGGTGGCACATGTGTGAAACATGTAGAGGAGCTGAAGAGTTACACTAGCTGGAGCACTACAGGACAAAACTTCCACTCTGGTCAAGCAGTCAGCTTACGACTCAGACTCACGACTCAGTCAAGTCGCGAGGTCAAGTCGCCAGACCACTTTGTTTGGAAAAAACTGACCTTTCGCATCCCAAACACACACCAGTATAAATACCCCTTATACCCACGTATTGTAGAGAGGTTCCAGAGAGAATTTTGAGAGAGAAACCCTAAAGAAAAATAAGATTGACTCATCCATAATCTTCATCCTTTGATTCTTCAAATTCCTCTACTCTCACCCTCTCCATTGTTACATCCTTGAGAGGTATATTTAGCCAAATCCTTTTCTTACCATACCCATATCTATGAGAAGGTTATTTGGTACTTGGGAAGTAGTAAGGAAGGGACCAATTGATATTGATTGATGCTATGGGCTATAGCGGAATCCGGTAAGCTAGAGAAGACAAAGGTTCAGCGTAACCTCGTTGGAGCAAGAAGCTTGAAGAGCTTAGGTACACTGGGTAGATTAGGCTTGAAGGGTCTTCTGCTATTCATGTATCCCAACTTCATTCTCTAGTGAATTATTGCTCGCTTGGAGAGCGACGGAGAGGTTTTACGCCGAGGACTTCAGTTTTCTCTTCGATAACACATCTTTGTGTTGTCTTTGTGTTTGCATCTTTCTTCCCTTAATCTTTACCTTTTAATCGCTACTGTGGTTGTGATTAATTTTGGTCTAGATTGTTTTACTAATTCTAATTTAGCTTATTTTCATATTCTGCTCATACATTGTTTAATAATAAGTTTGTGTTGGTAATTTGTAAATTGGGGGTCTAAACGTTCATAGGTATTTTACACACTTATTAAACATTCAAAGTGCAACCGCAAATTAAAAAAATAAAATAAAAACAATACAAAACAAAACAAAGGGGAAAGCCTTGATAAAAGGGAAAAGACAAAAAGTGAATACGTGGAGTGATTGAAGAAATATAGGAGAGTTGAAGGCTTGAAGCAATTCACTAAATACTCGGTTTAAAAATCAACTGGAGAGTGGTAAATATATATTTTTACCGAGTTGTCTAATTTTTTTTTTTGATTAATAAAATGAAATAGGTTTCATGAAGCTTAATTAGTCTTTTGTCATTGAATAAGAGATAAGTGGTTGCACTCCTTTTAACACTAAAGCTCAATTACTGGCTCTTGTTATAGATTTAAAATACTATTGTATCTATAATAATAATAATAATAAAAATAATAATAATAATAATAATAATAATAATAATAAGCAAAAAGAAAGGGAAGGTATAAAAAAAATTAGTAAATACCTAACACAATTGGAGCCCTTTTGTTGAGAAACGGGCTACAAATGACTAATATCACAATGATTTGGCCCTGCCCCACCAATAATTTACCTTTCAAACACTTCTCACCAAGCCCACTCCAACACCAATAATAGCTAATGGAAAATACTAGATTTTCAAAGTTTGATATTGCAATGGGTTTGGCCGTGCTCCACAATCAATTTACCCTTCAAACAATTCTTACCAAACCCACCCCAACACCAATAATAACTAATGGAAAATACTAGATTCACAAAGTTTGATTTTGCAATGGGTTTGGCTGTGCTCCGCCATCTCAATTTACCCTTCAAACACTTATCACCAAACCCACTCCAACACTAATAATAACATACATAAATTTCTAGATTTATAAATTATTTTAAATTATTTTATACAAATTGTTGATGAGGTAAATGATTATTAATAAGTAATTAAAATAGTGATAATAGTTTATGACCGATTGTTGTAAAACAATTTGTGAAAATAACATTACTAATAACAAAAACTGTCAAAGTTTTTATCAATTGCCCTAATCACAGCTAGTGAAAATTAATTTTGACATAAATCAGAATCCCAAATCGAAGTTTAGTGGATGTAAAAACACCCTTGCACGTTTAGACCCCCAAAATACAAATTACCAATTCAAGCTTGTAGACAAACAATGAACATGCGAAAAATGTAGATAAGCTAAAAAAGAATTGATAACACAATCTTAACCAAATAAAATCACATCCACAACATAAATTAAATGGCAAAGATTAAGGGAAGAGAGATGCAAACATAAGGATAACATAGCGATGTGTTATCGAAGAGAAAACTGAAGTCCTCGGTGTAAAACCTCTCCGCCACCCTCCAAGCAGTCAATAATCCACTAAAGAACGTAGTTGGGATACATGGACAACAGAAGACCTTCCAAGCCTAATTTATCCAGTGTACCTAAGCCCTCCAAGCTCTTACTCCAACGAGGTTGCGCTGAACCTATTTCTTCTTTAGCTTACTGGATTCCGCTATAGCCCATAGCATCAACCAATATGAATTTGGTCCCTTCTTAACTGCTTCCCAAAGCACCAAACAGCCTTATCACAGATATGGGTATGGTGAGAAAAGGTTTTGGTAATGGACCTCTCAAGGATGTAACAATGGAAAGGAAGAGAGTAGAGGAATTTGAAGAGTCTCTATGTGAAGACTATGGATGAGTCAATCTTGTTTTTCTCTAGGGTTTCTCTCTCAAAATTCTCTCTAGAAGCTCTCTACATTTTATGGGTATAAGGGGTATTTATACTGGGGTGAGAAAGGAATGCGAAGAGACAGATTTTCCCAAACAGGGCTAACTGGCGACTTGGCCTCGCGACTTGACTGAGTTGCGAGTTCAAACCACAAGCAAACAGAATGGCCAAACTAGATATTTTATCCTGTAGTGCTACAGCTGGTGTGACTGTTCAACTTCTTAGCACGCTTCACTCGTGTGCATCATCTGGTGGCTTGCAAGCCACAAGCCACCAGCGAGATCTAGTTGTGAGTCCCCGCTTTGTTGCACATTCTTAATCATATTTTCACACTTTCTCACACACTACCCTTACATGAATCCCACCTAAATGCAGGGTTTCTAAGTGCTGAATTACAAGAAAATTGTCACGGAATAAAGCTAATACAATGGTTGATAAATTTCAACCTTAAAATCTCCTCTTTTGGCTATTTCGTGACAAACCCCTAAAAACAATCTCTGGACTTAACATGTGAGTTAGGAACAGTTGAACAAAGCTCACTCACACCTAACTCTAGAATCCGTGAAGCTCTTGAATCATAAGAACAAGGGTCTCCTGAAACACAATAACATAATATGATCATTGAATGCAGAAGAACTTGTAATGCATATGAAACAAGCACAATGGAGTAAAGAAATAAACCAAAGCTTTGACCATACATGCAATCACTATAGAATAGTGACCACAATGCTCATTCGCACTTAGATATTAAGCTTAGATGCAAAGAATCATTTGCATGTCCAACACTTAACCAATGCACAATACAAAAAGTAAATGCATCTAGAAACAAGATCCTACTAGGGCATAAGAGTGATGTACTTAAAGTAGTGCATAGCAAATCAATAAGTACAAAAGCTACAAAGCAAAGGAACACAAACAAAAAGACTGCCTAAGCATGTTACAAACCATAAAAGCCTACATATCAAACCCTAAAAGCTTACAAAAGCAACATGGTTACAGATATGAAGTACTAAAGAAAATGCACAATATAAACTAAAACTGCTTAAAGTTTCTTCCCCTCAAAATGATGAGAAGCTGTGATGCACTTGGAACATATATACTTGTTACCTGAAACACTTGCACAAAACACATTAGACCCTCAAGGTAAAGCAAGTAATAAAATGACAAGTATAATATAACAAGTAAAAAGCGATCAAGTAAATATGTTGTGAAACATATGAGCAACTTGATCAAACACATGAAAGTCATATGGAAATGACTACAATGATCACATAGCAAAGCAAAGCAAAGCAAATGATCATCCGAACATGCAATCAATGAAGCACAATAGCACAAGGAAGTATGCATGTCCAACACACAAACACGATGCAAAGAGAACAACAAAGCATAAATACTAAATATAACTCAAAGCACCATAAAACAAACAAGAAAAATGAAACATAAAGAGAAATAAACAAAACAAGGTTTTCTTATTAACTCAATGTCTTCTCCTCCTTGGTATATGCATCTCCCCTATGGAATATCTCTCCCCCTACAAGTGATAGAATTTCTCCCCCTAAGAATGTGCACAAGAGTTATATAGAAATGACAAAAACTCTCCGGTATACTCTCTTATAGTATACTCTCCTCCTTTTTTTCAAGAATAGTCAAAGGGTCAAGGAGAAACGAGGGCAAGAGATGAAGGTACGAACAATGATAATGATGCATGAGGGGTGAAAGATGAATGAGAAAATGAAGCTCAAACAAAAGACAAACAAAATGCTACAAAGCATAAGGTAAACATGACATGCTAGGATGAAGAAATAAGATATAGACCAATGCAAGACAAGGGTAGCAAAGATGTGTGCAAAAGGTGGCTATGTGCAATGCATGACCAATGCATGGAAAATGCACATGTGAGGCAAGGTGTGTTAAGTATACAACCAATGAACCAAACATGTTCCTAATGAGGAAACATGAGAAACCCCAAAGTTTGGTACTCATCGGAGTTCCAACAACCGAGAAAATACCTAAGAGGCATTTTATCAAACACCTAGAATGCACACTATGAACAACAATGTGAAACAATGCATGAACATCATAAAATCCACCCTTAATACATACTCTTATTGCCATAAAAGGCCAAAATCCAAAGCAAATCACCAAAAGAAACCAATCCCACACAAAAATTTGACAAAAAATAAGTTTTCCCAACCTTTATGATGAAAATCCCAACCAAGAGCACAAAAACTCTCCAAAACATAATCTAAGAATTCAAAATAATGAAAAGAGTTTAAAATTACCTTAGAGATGTTAATGGAATGAAAAACCATTCAAATTGATTGGGTTTTGATAAAAATATTGAAAGGGGGGGTTTAAAAGAGGATGGGAGAGGTTAAAAACAGGTTTTCCACGAAAAATCCTTTAAAAAGCTATTTCTAGGCATTTCGCGACTGGGAGAGTCGCGAAGATTTTCGTGAGTCGCGAGTGAGTCAGGAGCGAGTTGCGAATGAGTTGCGAAAGTCTTCTAGATGAACTCGCAACTTGAGTTGCGCGACTGGCAAGTCATGAAATGAGTCGCAAAAATTTTCGCAAGTCGTGAGGTGAGTTGCAAAAAACTCAAACACTTGTTTTTCAACACAGAACATGGTTAAAAAATGAAAAACAAAGTAAGCACTAAACATGAACACAAAGAGTGATAAAAATCACTTCCAAAAACATATAAAATGATAAAAAATATTTTTGGATTGGTCCATATATAGTTGAGCACACACACATCACATTTAAACAAGTACAATCGAACAAATGAGTAAGGCATTCATTGAACATTAGGCATGTGTATCGTGTATGTGTATCATATGTGGAATAGTCCTTAGTCTAGAGTGAGGCTTCAATGATCAATTCAATCAAGTCATACATAACTAGTACTAAGTCAAGTGGTCTATCTCAATTATAGAAATGAATATATATATGACCTCCTACAAGAAAATGATTACATATTTTTGAAGCTTTTCATTTGGCTTCTTTGCAATTCATAACATTTGATCATTTTGAATCAATACATCTCATTTTGAGATCAATACCTGAAATTTTTCCCACAAAATATAAGTGCATAAAGAACAAGCTAAGCTCGTAAATGCACAAAGCCATTTGTACGGAGGTACAAGGCAAAACTCACATGTGTTATGTGCTCAAACATATATGATCAAACTAAAACATAAAAGTAAGATCAAAAAAGAAACAATGCATAAAAGGAAATGCAAAATGCACAAAATCCATAAAGACATGACATTCAATGCATGAAGGGTCCTACAAAGATCAAAAGAATTAGATCAAGGACCAAAAAAGCAAAAGCTTAACCATAGGAACCTTTCCTCATCCAAACGGAACAATTGTTTGGAATGAGTGTCTCATGAAAAGTGAGACGAGGATTGGAAGAATGAGAACCGGACATGCACATAGACAAGGAGTTAAAAGCATTAAACACTTTCTTTAACAACATGTTATTTTCACTCAAATTCGGTCTACCCTTTTTAGCACAACTTCCATGAAGCTCAAGTTTCTCTTTTCTTTTGATTCTTTTAAGTGCATGAAACTTAGAGAAATGAGGTCTTAGATGACTAGAAGCACCACAATGGTGACACACAATATGTTTAGGTCCACTAGACTTTTTGGGAAAGTATCTAGCAACATGGTTTTATTCCTTCTTCAACTTATGACATTGAGGTTTTATATGACCAATCACACCACAATGGTGGCAAGTTGGAACAAAATTAGATCCATCCAAAGCCTTAGGTTGAGACCTAAACAGAGGCTTTGACTTCAGAGCCTTTCTCTCCACCTTTTGATTTCTTTTGTGTGGAGGAATGTACACCGATTTGCCCTTAGAGGTAGAACACACATTAGGAAAAAATCAGGTACCACAACATGATTGCAACAAATATTTTCATCATTTTGAACAATAGGTTCAGCAATCAAACACTTGGCATGCATCTTAAGAGATTCATTTTCACATTTTAGCTCATCAACAAGTTTGTTAGACAAAACAAGTTTAGCATCCAAGTCCATATTCAAACATTCAAACTCTTTCAGCTTTTCAAGAGAAATCTCAGCAAGTTTCTTATATTTTTCAACCAATTTGTTGGATTTATTGAGCTTAGCAATCAAATCATCATTTTCATAAAATAACTTGCTCAAATCCTTATGAAACTTCTTAGCATTTTTCTTAAACAGTTTAATGTTAGGAATATCATTAACACCTAAGGATTCATGTAACATAACATCACAATCATAAGGATTATCACTTATAGAGGCATTTTCACAAACACGTGGCATGTTACATTCATCAACATCCAAAACATGCATAGAAGCATACAAAGCATTATCCATGACAAATAACACAAGGGGCCAAGGATCACACTTAGATATTTAAACCATAACAAGTGTACCCGCTCTGATACCAATTGAAAGTTCAAAAACGTGTAAGAACACTGTTGAACGTTTAGACCCCCAAAATACAAATTACCAATTCAAGCTTATAGACAAACAATGAATGTGCGGAAAATGTAGATAAACTAAAACAAAATTGATAACACAATCTAAACCAAATAAAATCATATCCACAGCAGAAATTAAATGACAAAGATTAAGGGAAGAGCGATGCAAACACAAGGACAACACAGCAATGTGTTATCGAAGAGGAAACCGAAGTCCTCAGCGTAAAATCTCTCCGTCGCCCTCCAAGCGGTCAATAATCCACTAAAGAATGTAGTTGGGATACATGGACAACATAAGACCCTCCAAGCTCCTATTCCAACGAGGTTGCGCCGAACCTATTTCTTCTTTAGCTTACCGGATTCCGCTATAGCCCATAGCATCAACCAATATGAAATTGGTCTCTTCTAAACTGCTTTCCAAAGCACCAAACAACCTTCTCACAGATATGGATATAGTGAGAAAAGGTTTTGGTAATGGACCTCTCAAGGATGTAACAATGGAGAGGAAGAGAGTAGAGGAATTTGAAGATTCTCTATGTGAAGATTGTGGATGAGTCAATCTTGTTTTTCTCTAGGATTTCTCTTTCAAAATTCTCTCTAGAAACTCTCTACATTTCATGGGTATAAGAGGTATTTATACTGGGGTGAGAAAGGAATGCGAAGAGATAGATTTTCTCAAACAGGGCTAGCTGGCGGCTTGGCCTCGCGACTTGACTGAGTCGTGAGTTCAAGCCGCAAGCAAACAGAATGGGCAAACTGGATATTTTGTCCTATAGTGCTACAATTGGCGTGACTGTTCAACTTCTCAGCACGCTTCACTCATATGCATCATCTAGCGGCTTGCAAGCCGCGAGCCACCCTCAAGATCTAGCCACGAGTCCCTGCTTTGCTACAAATTTTTGAGCATTTCTTCACACTTTCTCACACACTACCCTTACATGAATCTCACCTAAATACAGGGTTTCTAAGTACTGAATTACAAGAAAATTGGCACAGGATAAAGCCAACACAATGGGTGATAAATTTCAACCTTACAACAAGAGTGTAGAGTAGCCAAACTTTCACTTGCTTGAGCTTAAAACAAGGCAGGAAAATGTTTGTGTGGGTCAGCAATTTAAAAGCGTACAATTTACATGCACAACATAACTATAAGAGTCTATATTATATAGAGATTTATGCTATGTCTACAATATTTTCACAATAAATTTTATGTGGTAGGTTGTTACTTGCTGTTATTAGTAGGAAAAAATAATTTAGTTGTGGATTCAAATTAATAACCTGTAACAACCTGGCAACTAAGATTTGTTGTGAAAGCATTGTAAAAATGTTGTGGACGTAGCACTTCACTATCATATACAAAAAATTAAAAAAATGTATCCATTTGAGCATAAAAAGTGGTATTCAAAGTTTTCTGGGCATGTTGAATGTTGAAAAATGGAAACACAGCTTTCATGTTACTCCTGGTTGAACTTGACAGGTACTCATATGAGAACCCTAGGTGATTCCCATCAATTGCCACAAGTGCCATAGCTTAGCTTTCGTTCCAACTAATCCCAAAATTATGGACATAATTACGTCTAATTCTACTTAAGATTCAATAACAAATCCAACTAATTTAATACATTACCCTCTTCTTCTTTCTATTTCCTCATACCATATATACCGTTGTTTTAAAATTCTAAAGCAAACTATTAAAACATTCCGAATGCCATGCATTAAATCTCATTTTCACAATAGTCATTCAACAAAAACCAATACTAGAACATACAAAGTTAATTTTAATTTTATCCAACGTACATGCTAGTTGGAAAGTTGTATGAATTTTAACATTATGATATTCTGCAGCATATTCAAATAAAGAAAACAAAGAATGATTAATTTTTCATAGATAATTACGGTTTCTAATGGTAATTAAACTTTTTACATTATAATAATAATTACATCATTGTACACTTTTTGAAAATTTGTACAATATTGTTGTACACTTTTTTTAGTCTATAATGTAAATCTTACATTGATAATACAATGTAAATAATAATTTTCCAAAAACAATTCTAAGCACATGCAGACACGCTGCCAACATGTTATTAACCTCGCAGCTCGAACTATTTCCCCCTTAAACCCCCAAGTATTTTGTATATAGGAGGTGTCAATTCGGCTACAAAGCCCTTGGTTACTTTTGGTTAGTTAATACAATGTAAACTAATAATTTTTTCTAAAATTTTATCAAATGAAAATACCATCTATTTTACTTTTTTGGACTTACTTGACAAATAATATTAAGTTACTAATAACATCTACAAGGGTGAGGCCCAAACTGAAACAGAGGAGTGTTGTACACCTGTATTTATTTGACAAATAGAGGATCGTTGAAATTAAAGAGGTGAGTAAAATTTATATATGTTCACACCATAACTGAAAAGAAAAGAGACATAATACAAATTTCTTCACCCAGCTTGGCCTCTTACTAATAGTTCACCGGCTTCCTGCTTGTCTAAACCAATAAAGCTTAAAAATCCCATTTTTCCTGCGATGTGCTCCACACGCCTTCATGTGAATGTTGAGCTCATGGAGCGGAGAGTCGCCACCGGTTGAGATTTGAGTTAGCTGAATGAATGATTTTATCTGTTTTTGATCTCACCTTCTTCTTCACTGCAATTCTCGTTTCGTTTCTTGCTGTCTTTTTCTTTTGAACCTTCCCTCTTCAGTTTAATAACCTTACCTGCCTTCTTCTTTTTTTTCTTTTTTTTTTTTAATTATTTTTTTATTTTAAATGTTTTTTGGGGGGTAAAATGTATATAACTTAGTGTATACAAATCTCTCCGTCTCCGTGAGTGAGTTTGGGCGAGAGATAAGAGATGCGATCGAGTGAGTTATTGTCATTGAATGAGTAACGTCCATTAAAAGGATCCCATTAGGTGGAATAGAGGGGAGTAGAGTAGAATTGACAAAAAATAAGCTAATTTTAGCCTAAATTCACTCCACTCTACTCCCCCTCCGTCCTCAGTTTAAACGGACTATTAGTCTTCAAAAGTTTTAAATCTTCTTCATATTAATCCAAATTTTAGAAGTAGTTTACTTATTTTACCCTTTTGTTTTTACAATTTATTTTAACCCCATCAAAAAAAAAACACTGTAAATATTTTAGAAAAATTATTTTCATAATTAACTTATACAATAAGAAAAAGAAAAAGGAAAGATAAGCATTTTTCAAGTCACTAGTAAAAAACTTTATATGCCTTTTTTTTAATTTTTTTTTTTAAAAAAAAGGCAGAGTAAATTTTATGCCTTTAGGGGCCATTCGTTTGGGTGAAAAATAGGGAAGATGGAAAATAGAGGAAGGAAAATAGGGTAGAAAATATTGTTTTTCACTGTTCATTTAGGGAAGGAAAATAGAAATGAGAGAAAACTGGGGGGAAAATTTTATCTCCGGGCCTACATTTTTTTTCCTTCTAAATTTGAAAGAAAATCTGGAGAGAAAAGTATTATGGTAGCACTTTTACAAAAATACCCTCTTCCCACTTTTTTTTTTTCAACCTTTTTTTTTTTTTTCAACGTTACCTGAACGTTCTCTTTTCTCTTCTTTTTTTCCTCAACGTGACCTAATCTAATTTTTTTATTATAATAATAAAAATAATAATATAAATGTATATATATGATGTGATAAATTTTATATTATGTAATGAGTACAAATAAATCTATTTTTTATATATTATATAACAAGGGTATAATAGTCAATTTCTATAAATTGCATTTTCTATCCTTCCATTTTTCTCTCAAACCAAACAAAAGAATTTTCTACCCTCCCACTTTTTCACCCCTCCAACCAAACACACAAGAGAGAAAACTAAATATTTTCCGTCCTCCCACTTTTTCATCCTCCCATAATTTTTCATCTTCCTATTTTTCTACTCCTTCAACTAAACAGACCTTGAGATTGGGAACTTACTCATACGGTAACGTTGTGGTAAATTAAATAATTAAACTAAACATCAGCTTGGAGTCCTTTCTTTGTAAATCTGGAAGTGGGCTAAATGAGAATGGAATCTACAAAGACGGAAGGAAGGATGGAGACGATGGGAATGAATAAACAAATAATATTTAATTGAATTAGATATGTAGTATTGAAGTTCAATTGATGTAGGTGCACACAGAATATAGATGACTAAATTAGAAAAAGTGAAATATATATATATATATATTTAACTGTTGAATGGATATTCAATTAAAATGAAAATGGTATTATTATATTCATAGGTTTACAATGTACAATCAATGTAAGATTTTGTTTTTTTTTTTGTAAATGTAAGATTTACAATATATAAACAAGAAGTGTACAATATTGTCTATATTCGGAAAAAAAAATGTATTATATTATACACTTTTGTTTAGTTAATATATACGACGTAAACTAATAATTTTTCTAAAATTTTATCAAATGAAAATACCATCTATTTTACTTTTTGGGACTTATTTGAAAAATGGTATAAAGGTACTAATAACATCTACAAGGGTGAGACCCAAACTGAAACAGAGGAGTGTTGTACACTTGTATTTATTTGATCCGTGGTATCATAAATCTCAAAGAATTTTAACTCAACGGATTTGAAAAACTATTAGAGACTTGCGATTTGAAATAAGATCTCATATGGGGCCTGGAGCTGCTCAAAACGATCATATCTCTCTCTCTCTCTCTCTCAACACCAAAATCAAAATTGGAATTTACATTTCAACTTACATCTCTTTTTGTAAAATTTTAGGCAAAAGTGCAAGGTGCATCCTCTAAATTTGACCACAACTTATTTTAGTTTTTTGACTTTGTTTTCGTTCCTTTTAAGTTTCAATCCAGCAATTTCGGTTAAAAGTTTTTTTAAAAAAATCATTGAAAATAATTTTTAATAATTAATTGGATTTTTTAATTAAAAATATTTGAAGAAAAAAATTGGACACTCAACAGCAACTTTTGACTAATTTAAGTTGACCCGGGGTCTATTAACGCTATCAATTTATTTCTATTTTTTTTTATGAGAACGCAGTCAATTTATTAAAACTGTATAGAAAATTTTATCAAATTCGAAGATACAACGTATTTTACATATTTGGAGACATTTGATAAAATAGTACTAGGGTACTTTGACAGTGCAAGCACCTAATGACCCAAACTTAACCGAGCCTGTACTTATAGAGTTATTTAAGATTTAAGAGTACAAATTTCTGTGTCTTGCTCTGCTTTGCACTAATGTTTCACCAGCTTCATGCTAGTCCAACCAATGATGCTTCATGACAACCCCCAGTTAAATAAAAAGAGAGAAACAACCAATGGCAAATGACCAATTGCATGAACCTGTTGTTTCCCTTGCTCCACGGCCTATGCACGTTAACTGGGTTTGTTCCCTTTCACTTTTTATTTATTTATTATTATTATTATTATTTACTGGACTGCTTTCACATTTCATTTATTTATTTATCAATTTATTAATACTAATGGATTTCAATTAGCTCAACTAGTAAAATTTTTGATAGTCAAATAAGAGATTTGGGTTCAATCCCCACTTACACCAAAAGTTGTTGGTATCTTAGTTTGAAAATAAAGAGTTATTATCTAGAGTGGACTTTATAAGTTGAAATCCTCTAAAAATAAAAATAAAAACTTATTAAGCAATGATTTTTTTGTCATAACTAAGAGAGCCTACATATAATACAAACTTGTGTATCACCTCTACCTTGCACTAAAATTTCACTAGTTTCCTGCCTTTTTAAACCAATGAAGCTTCACAAGCCCAGTTTTCTTGCATTATGCTCTACATTCCTTCATATCATTCTACTCTTTACTATAATCCTTCTATGCTTTCAACTTGCTACTTCTACCGCTCTAACAAATGAGACTGGTCGTTTGGCTTTGCTCAAATTTAAAGAATCCATTGCTGATGACCCATATGGAATCTTGAGCTCATGGAATGATTCTATCCAGTTTTGTAACTGGTATGGAGTTACATGTGGCCTCCACCATCGAAGAGTCACAGCTTTGGAACTACAAGGTCATAAATTGCGTGGAACTATTACACCTTACATTGGAAACTTTACCTTTCTTAGGGTCACCGACCTAGGAAATAACAGTTTTTATGGTAAAATTCCAAAGGAAGATGGTCATTTGTTCCGACTGCAACATCTCAACATTCAAAATAATACGTTGGGAGGAGAAATTCTAGCCCGCTTGGCCAATTGCACTAAACTTAGGGTGATGACCATAGCGTGGAACAAACTTATTGGGACAATCCCCAAGGAGCTTGGCTCTTTGTCAAAGCTTCTTTATTCTCGGGTTGCTACAAACAATTTGACAGGAGGAATCCCAGCTTTCTTGGAAAATCTTTCGTTTCTCGAAATTTTTTTGGGCATCCTATAATAATTTAAAGGGAAGTATTCCAAAGAGCATAGGCCTTTTGAAAAGCTTATCTTTTTTTTGTAGTTGGGAGTCAATAAACTGAACGGTATGGTCCCTTCCTCTCTCTACAATTTATCATCTATCAGCGCATTAAGATTTGAAGTCAACCAACTTAGTGGGGCTCTTCCAGCAAACATAGGCCTCACTCTCCCTAATCTCAAATTATTTACACTTGGTGATAATAAATTCTATGGGCCAATCCCTGGTTCATTATGCAATGCATCTGAGCTTCAAAAAATTGACATACCCCATAACAACTTTATGGGATCAATTCTGTAAGGTTGAATTTAGTCAACAATTTGTTGGCTTTATTTCATGCCAAATTTGCTTGTAATTCAGCAATTAGATGCCTTGTATTTAAGTGAGAATCATGTAAGGGTTGTGTGTGAGAAAGTGTGAAGATTTCAAGTGTGTGTGCATTCAAGAAGCATTCTTGCTACTGGATCTCGCGAGTGGCTCGCGATTGATGACTTGCCAAAATGCCACACGTTTGAAGCATCTAGAAAGCTAAAGGGTTACAACAGCTAGAGCACTACAGGAGAAAAAGTACGGTCTTGCCAATCAATTATTTCCCGACTGAAACTCGCGACTAGTCCTAGTTGTGAGTCTGTCGCTAGAACACCCTGTTTTGCTGAAAAATGACTTTTCATATTCCTTCTCATACCTTACTATAAATAGCCTTATACCCATGAAATGTAGAGAGCTTCTAGAGAGAATTTTGAGAGAGAAAAACCCTAGAAAAAACCAAGATTGACTCATCCATAATCTTAGACATTTAATTCTCCAAATTTCTCTACTCTCACCATCTCCATTGACATACCCTTGAGAGGTTCATTAACCAAATCCTTATCTCACCATACTCATATCTGTGAGGAGGATATTTGGTGCTAAGGAAGTAGTTCAAAGAGGACCAATTTATTTGGTTGATGCAATGGATGCATTGCAGGATCCGAAAAGTTAAAGAAGATACAGTTAGGCTTAACCTTGTTGGTGCAAGAAGCTTGGAGGGCTTAGGTGCATTGAGTAGATTAGACTTGGGGGGTTTATTGTTATTCGTTTATCCCAACTTTATTCATTAGTGGATCATTTCACCACTTGGAGGGCGGTGGAGAGGTTTTCCGCTGAGTTCTTCAGTTTCCTCTTCGATAACACGTGCCGGTGTTATTTTGTACTTGCATCTCTCTAACCCTTACTTTTGCCTTTTAATTGCTGCTATGTTGTGATTAATTATGGTTTAGAGTTGTTTATTTATTTGGGTATTGCTTGTACTTGTCATTCCGCACATCTATTATTTGAGTATAAGCTTGTGTTGGTTAATTTAAAATTGGGGATCTAAACATTCACTAGTGTTTTACACGCCAAGTGAACTTTCAAGTTCCAACTAATTTGGGATTTCTACTAGATCTTAAATTGCTACATCTAAGTAAGAATAAATTAGGAAGGTATTTGAACTTCTTAATGTCTTTAACAAATTGTAGCAAAAAGGAATCGCTAACATTTGCGATAAACCAGTTTAAAGGTGTTTTGCCCAATTCTATTGGCAACTTGTCAACACAACTTTATTTATTGTATTTAGGAGGCAACCAAATATTGGGCTTGATTCCTGAAGCATTGCAAAATCCTATCAACTTAATTAGCTTGGGCATGGAGGAAATTTTTTTTATAGGTCTGATACCTACATGTTTTGGAAAATTTTTGAAGATGCAGGGATGGTATTTGTCAGGGAACAAATTTGTCAGGGCAAATTCCAAGCTCCATTCGTAACCTCACTCAATTGGTTGAATTCAACCTTTGTCAAAACAATTTAGAAGGAAGCATACCTCCAAGTATTGGAAACTGCCTAAGTTTGCAACAATTGGGTGTTTCACAAAATTACCTCAGCGAAGTCATACCTCAACATGTTTTTTCTCTTTTCTCTTTGTCACTATTACTGAATATATCCTACAACTCATTTAGTGACAAATTGCCTGCAGAAGTTGGCAACTTGAAAAATATTAATTCTATAGATGTCTCTGAAAACAATTTGTCCAGTGAAATTCTCACAACAATTGGAAATTTATTGAATTTAGAAAACCTCTACTTGCAAGGGAATTCCTTTGAAGGAATCATACTTCATCCATGACTTATTTAAAAGGCCTTGAACTTTTGGATGTTTTGAAAAACAACTTATTAGGATTTATTCCAAAGGGTCTAGAGAAACTTTTATTTTTAAAACAATTGAACATATCGTTCAATGATCTTGAGGGCCCACTACCAACTGTTGGAGTTTTCAAAAATGTAGATGCAATATCAATTATTGGAAATAATAATCTTTGTGGGGGTATTCCACAATTACAACTACCAAAATGCCCCAAAGTTACAAAATCAAGAAATTCTCTTGCTACTAGAACAATAATCACAATTTTTTGTGTGGTTGCATGTCTCCTTCAGCCTTCTTGTTTCATCATTTCTTGTTCTTTATTGGAGGAAAAAATATAAAACGAAACTATCTTCTATTGTCTCAAAGACAGATCTCCTTCCAACAATTTCCTACAAAGTGCTTCATCAAGCAACTAATGGATTTTCTCTCAACAATTTGATTGGATTTGGTAGTTTTGGATCAGTTTACAAACGAGTTCTTAATCAAGAAGAAATGTTAGTTGTAGTAAAAGTCCTAAACCTACAATCTAAAGGAGCTACCAAGAGTTTTATGGTGGAATGCAATGTCTTAAGAAATGTTCGGCACTAAAATCTTGTGAAGATCTTAACATGTTGCTCTAGTATCAAGTATAAAGGCCTTTTTGGATATACAACACTATAAGTTTCTATTTTTTAAAAACCTTATCCCCTCTCCTCATGTGTGTGTGCGCGCTAAAAATAATTAGTATTCTCAACAAAAAAAAGTATCAATTATAATGGCGATGAATTTAAAGCTCTTGTATTTGAATTCATGACAAATGGGAGCTTAGATATGTGGCTACATCCAATAATAGATTGCGAAAATCAATCAAAATTTTGAGCTTTCTTCAAAGAATAATTATTGCTATTGATGTGGTTTCTGCATTAAATTATATGTACAATCATTGTCAACAACAAATCATACATTGTGATTTAATGCCAAGCAATATTCTTCTTGAAAGTGAGATGATTGCTCATGTAAACGACTTTGGTTTAGCAAGATTCTTCACAAGCACCGATGATTCTTCCCAGAAGTGTACTAGTACAATTGGGTTAAAAGGATCTATCGGCTATGTTGCTCCAGGTATAACCTCTCTTATTTAGTTTTGAATCCTCAACAATCCTATAATATGTTGCTTTTTTAAAAGATAAGAATTAACTACGTGTATTTTTGAGCATATAAGCTTTTTAATATTTGTAAAATTAGTATAAACATATTAACATACTTTCTTCCTTAATAATTCTGTCTCTTATAACAAATATTCAATTGAGTACATACAAGCACATAATTAATTTTACATAAAATTTAAAATAAAATAATTAATAGCAAAAAAAAAAAAAGATTCATACACTAAGAAATGCCTAAGTTAATTTGGCGATGGACATTTCGATCCTTTGGCTAAGCTTTGTATGCATTTACTTCAATCAAATTGAACATGCAAAAAAAAAAAAAAAAAAGTAATTTGGCCCTTCGGGGTAAAGTTTCGTATATTTTCCTTCCATTGCGGAAGTAATATCATATTTCATATTACTTTTCTATATAGATTCATTTCATTTTCTTTGAATTTGCATTTTGTAAACCTTTATCCATATTTTTCATTATAGATGGAAATTGCCTAATTTCCATCCATTCCACGAGTTGTAGAGTATGGCATGGGTGGTGAGGAATCGACTAAGGGGGATTTATATAGCTATGGAGTCCTTGTGGTGGAAATGTTTACAGGAAGGATGCCCATTGATGATATGTTTAAAGATGGTCTGAATCTCCATAATTTTGTTAAGATGGCATTACCAAAAAGACTTGCTCAAGTTGTCAACCCAATGCTTTTGCCAAGAGAAGTTGAAGAATTGAGAGTTGCAAATGGGGTAAAGATGGCTACAGAAAAAGATGACAATGATAAAGAAATTGAAGTAGAAGAAACTAATAATATTGAGGACTCTAGGCATGTTGATGCTGACATGCAAAAGTGCTTACTCTCAATTCTTAACAAGTATTTTCATTAGTTTGGGGATCTGCAGAGACAGACCAAGTAGAGCTCAATTAAAGGGTATTTAGTTTTCATTATAAGACTATGTTAAGTTGTGCCCTATTCATTTACTTTGATTTCATTCAGTCCCCAAATACTTCTATTAAAAAAGCATGGAGATTTTATGTTGACCTTTTTATTAATTTTGAGTAGATTATCATAGCTAATTGTAAAATTGGATTTTCATTTCTCATTCATGATCAAAATACTACACAAAAATTGTCATCTTATTAAAATCCACAACCTTCTTGTAATAATTCCTATCCCTTTTCTTATGTTATCAAGGTTTAAAATGGGGAGCTAACGAATTTTTTTTGTGAATTGCAGAGATATGAAACAAATAGAAGAAATTAAATGCCTTTAATAATGCTTGGATAAAGCATGGGATTAGGCATTTCTACTTGATCTGTTATAATATTATGCTAGTTTAATATCCCTTTTATGAAAGGATCAATGGATGATTTTCTTTCACTTCCAGTGTTGGAGGAGTGATTTTCTTTCTCTTCTAGTGTAGGAGTGTTCTTCATGTACTGTGCTTTGTTCTACTACTATAATGTGTGACTGTGTTTGTACTAATAATCTAGTCAATTCCTAAAAGCCTTTTATGGATGCCATGTTAGTTTAGAACTTTTAATATATGGCATTATTCTAGTGTACAAATAAAAGTGGATCTTTTATTTAATTTCCCTTTAAACTTATTGTTTTAGATTACATTATCTTGTGGCTGTAGAGAGTCTAACAATCAATCTAAGATTACATTATCTAAGACTTTAAACAAACACTTAAAAGAACAATCACCTTTCACTGCCTAGAATTAATTCTTCAAGGATTCAGGTTCGAATATATATTTTATTGAAAAAGAAACAAAGAATACAATTTATTTGAAGACCCAAAGGTCATTCAGCTATCAAAATTACTAAGCCTAAAAGAAGCCCACTCGACCAACAAAGCAAACCAAAAATACAGAGTTTACCTGTGCATTAATAGCACAAGCTAAACAAACATCTGTGAACTAAGAAGAGGAGAACACTTGTTTAAGCAATCATCCTTCCAAGCACACAGCAAACAGTCTAGCACATAGCAATAGCCTTAGCAGCTAATTGGTAATCTATAGCAGCAACAATCTGCAGAATCCACAGTCATTTTTTGCACCTCTATCTGTATTTACTTGCAAGAAAAAAGCAAGCAGCTGACTTCAGTAAACAGCTCAAAAGCAACTCACAACCCAAGCAAAGAAAATAAATATAGTGCAATACAATCAGCCATAGTTAGTACAGCATCCTACTACCATAAAAAAAATCAGAACCTTTGCTGTTTTCCATTTATCCAACAAGTGGCTTCATTATATAACTCAAAATCCAAACAAATTCCGCAATTTACCTCAGAAATTAAAGATCATTGAGCCGTGGAGATCAAAATAGAATTGTTTAAGCCCCAAAGTCAGTAAAGAATCCTGTTTAGAGTGGAATTAGGGAATTTTGCTTTGAACTCAAGCTTGCCTCTAACATCTTTTTTTTATTTTTTGACAGGATTTGCTCCTTAGTTAAGATTGGGCCATTACGGATGATAGCCTTCCTTTGGCTCCAAATATAATATATAGACGCCCACCATCCAATCTTACATATGGATGCTCTAGGTCCCTTCCCTTAGAGGATCCTAACAGCCCAATCCCCATAAACATGTGTCCAGAAAGATGGCTCCTGCTTTCAACACAACCCCTGCATAGCACACAGAATGTCACTCGCTAGTGGTTAATTTATTCTTGATCACCAATCAGCCAATGAGAGCATGCTTTGGTATGGTAAGGTTGAACCACAAGAGCTTCCACCAGTCCACCACTTCAGCCTTTATCTCTTAATGCCTCGTATGTGGCTGCACAAGAGAAGCAACCTGACTTAGTGACGGTCCACTTAGCCTTATCTCCTCTTCCTTTAGATCTATGAGACTTAATTGGCTTCAAATTGTGAACAAATCCTCAGATCTAGCAGGCATCCAAACCAAAGTTCTATTTTTTAGGACTGAATCCACCTTAACCTCATAGCTAATTGCTGCGTCATATATAGTCCTATATGTTTCCAAATTTAAGTAGAAGTATCTCTCACGTCTTAAGGTTGAGTGCCACAAGAGGTCAAAATCTAAGCATACATGTCTATTAGATACAGTATCTGTCTGCCAACTTGTCAAGTAGCTAATGGATGCTGATGGTTGTTCATGATGTAAATTGGGTTAGACTTGGGGAAAAGAATATATTCAACCGTGTTTTTTAATGTTTCCATGTATATGAGCAAGCAACAGAGAGAGTCAGCGAGATGCATTACAACAAATAACTAAAAATATAGAATGGTATAAAAAAACTAAAGAGCTCATAAATCATGAAAAACGATATTGGAAAGTATAGGAAGTAGTAACACGGATTTCAAGAAAACCAAGTAATAACTGAGGAACAGATTATTAGACAAATTAACGATGATGGTGCTTGCAATATAAATAATTCTATCAAAACCAAGTCCTTTTTTATTGAATTGAAGGAGGATAACTTCTCCATTTTTATGCTAGTGTAAATGGGAATCTTGTTTAGAGGAGTTATATATGCTTTTATGAGTCGTTTAGTTGATGTGGTTAAAGATTGAATTTGCAGGTGAATGCTGCATGTTTTGTGATTGTGCTTCTCTGTATATCTCTACATCTATTTGGAAATGAAATCACTCATTCATCCAAAACAGAAGTGTTCGGATTCGAGAAGTTTCTTGATTTCAACTTTCTCGAAATGTAGAAGTCAAAAGGATAAGCTTCCAAAGTGGCTAATTCATGTCAACAAATTCTAGTTATGTATGTATGTTCTTTGATTGAAAAACTATAGGTTTATGAGTGCCTACGAAGACATAATCACAACATCAAGTTCATTAGGAGTTATGGATTATTGAAGTGCTTGAATTACATTAATTAAGGATCAATCTCATTCTAAAATGATATAAAGGAGGGGACAAAATTGTCAAAGAAGGACAAATCATTTAAGATTGATAAGTAAGATGAATACTTGTCTGCAATATTTTATCCAAGGCCTTCTTTGGAAATAAGAGTAGGGAATTATTTATTCCTCTTCAATCATTCACTTAGCATCAACAACCAACATCTCAAACATGCACAAGGGCCAAAACCAAATTTTCCATTGTCAAAAACTTTGTACACAATCTTCAAAATATTGAATATGCTAGGAATCTTTTAAAATTTACTAAAATTATGAATAATCAGGATGACCAGTAACAGTAGACAAATATTGCAATGGCAGCCAGCTTTGTTCTTTGATTAAACAGTGTGACTTATAGCTCATTTCATGATTAGAAGCAAGAGATGTCAAACCTTGGTGCAATGGTAATTGCCATCTACACCAAGCGGTGTATCATAAGTTTGAGTCTAGGAATTAACCTCTCTGAAATTGGGGATAAGATTACCTACCAACTATCTCTCCTAGACCACAAAAATGAGTCTTGCGCACTAGGTAGTAGGTACACCATTTTTTCATGTGAGAAGCTAGGCCTTTCTTATGAGCATCCATGATATGCCCTGTTTTTTTACACATAGAATTCAATTTAAGAATTCCCTGTTAATCATGGTTGTCAAAATTGTACCGGGTAGAAGTTTATTCTGCATATGATGCTATAAGACATTTATTATTATTATTATTTTTATAAGTAATGGCTATAAGACATTTTTTTTTATCTATTCAATATGTATTTGTAAGTACTAAATGATAATATGAGAATAATAAAAGTATATAAAGTAAATACATTCTACTATCATTTCATATTCCACCCATTGTAGGAAAGAATGAAACCAAGTGTAAACAAAATGAGAGGAAATAATCTAGAGGAAGCCTATTAGCCTAAGTTTAATCAAGAGTACGCTTTCAAGTCTCCCTACCTATTCCTATTCCTTGTTCTTCTTCCCCATTCCTGTTAGTGTAGCCAATAAGCTGGAAAAAAATATAGACTTCCTGTGGGGTGTGCTTCATGGGGAGCATAAATTCCATTTGAAAGCTGCTGATTTTTAACCAAGCTTTGCTTGGGAAATGGCTGTGTAGGTATGGGTTGGAACAGAAGTCGTCATTGTACAGTACTACTTGATGCCAGAGGTACTCTGGAATGGTAAAAGGTCCTTATGGGGTAGGCCCCATGGAAAAATATCAGTAAGGGTTGGGAGAAGTTTGCTTCATACACTCGTTTTGGGGTGGGGGTTGGTTCCCAAGTTTTGTTTTGGAAGTATCATGGGATAGCAATGGGACTTTCCAGGATAGATACCCTGAGTTGTTCAGGTTTGGTGGAGACAAAGAGGTGTTAGTTTCAGAATTCAGACTATTTTGAATGGGTCAGCGGTCAGGTGCATTGGAAACCTGTCTTCATCTTAGAAGCACAAGACTGAGAGTTAGATTCTGCGGCCCAATTTTTTGGATGATCTGTATGCAGCGAAGGTAACCCCTACAGGTCCTGATAGATGGGTTCTGCTTCCATCACCTAAGACTGGATTACAAGTTGAGGGCTGTAAATCCTATTCAATTTCCTTGGGAATGCATACGGAAAACGCTAACCCTACCTAGTGTTGCATTCTTTGTTTGGGTGATGGCTCTTAGGAATATATAGGTGACGGATAATCTTCTAAAGAGGGCTTTTATCATGGCAAACTGGTGCTGCCTGTGCAAATCTGATGGTGAGTCAGTGAGTCATCTCCTGTTACATTGTCCTATTGCTTGTGACCTGTGGGCTTTTTTCTATTTTTCCTAGTTTGGATCACTTGGGTCATGCCAAGTTATGTTATGGCTATGTTAGAGCGTTGGAAAGGAGCCTAGGGATTCCGTAGATTCAAGAAAGTGTGGGGTTCCATTCCTGATTGTCTTATGTTGAGCATTTGGATGGAGAAGAATCAACCTACATTTAAGGGAAAGGAGTTAACTTTGCCTAATTTCAAGTTCATGTTTTTGAAGACCCTTTATGATTGAAGTTTGAAATGCTATACTTTCTAGGCGAATTCTTTGATGGAGTTCTTGGATTCTTCTCTTATTTGCCAATAATTTCTACGCTTGTATCTTTCTCTGCTCTTTGTTTCTACTTTTCATTGGTGTTTTTCATTTTTTTACTGTATACTTCCTGCAAACGCTTTCTGTTTTCACTAAATTGACATTACTTAACATAACAATAAAAGAAATCCAAAGTAGAGACAAAAAATAAATTATGCTTAATGAGTTCAAAAACACAGGTAGTGTAAAAGAGTACGAAATACTTTATCATAAACCATATGGCATAACACAGGAGAATGTAAAATAAACAATTTGTCCCCTAGATATTGAAAAGGAAAAGCAAAAGAATTACACTGAGACTTCCTCGTATATGAAACCACTAGAAGCCATGCAATAGGGACTCGGGTTGAGGTATGTGCACAGGTAGAAATAGCCAAGAAAAACATGGTTTCTGAACCATTTGGACCCAATTAAGGACTCCAATATGGTCTATAAGGACGCAACCTAATTAAGTTTGGGGGTGGGTTCAAGGCGAAGGTGTCAAGTTCCAGAATAGAAGAACTCATCCAAACTAGATATTGAAGTCACTAAAATAAAACTATTGTTTATAATTTTTTTAGAACAGCATTTGCAATATAAGAGTCCTAATAGCACATCCAACCATCTAGATTCCAGACCCATTAAACATCTCATTATCCCTATACCAACATCTCAAGTTCTTATCCTTTTCACCAAGTCATATGGACATTGACAGAATCATTTGCAAAGAGCCAAGTTAGTACCTTACCCAGGTCCTTTTTTGTATTATCGTCTTTGGTGACCACCTAGAATGATGGCCTACAATCAGGTCTGCTAATTCTTGACATGTATCAGAGAATTTAGTCTCTACAACCAAGGTTGGGAGAAGGCTTCCCATTCCAAAATCTTCTTGTGCTTATGGATCATATTTGACCATTCCTAACTCACCCGAGTGTCTCATTTCTTTGTTGAACTTATCTGTTGATATGCATTCAACAATTGATGCATCAGGCTCCCATCTCATTCCTATACCCACACTAATGCATTTACAATCCATCGGTAGAAGCACCCATTTTCTCACCGAGTACAATTTCTACAACAACAGTTGATGATGGAGTCCATACTTAAATCTAACCTCAAAGTAAAATCCATTGTAAATTATTATATTTTAATGCATAGAGGATAAAGCAACTTTGCAGATATTGCAATTTCAAATATTTCTATAACATTATCATTGAGAAAATGTTGAAAAATTATATATATTTGGTAGTATGATTATTCAGGTATTAAAAGATCCATACCTCAAAAATGAAAAATCCAGCAGGTTTAACATCAAAGCAGCCACATTGCAAAGATGGAGAAGAACATCCATGCCATTAAGACCACCATCTAATGCAAGTCTTGGTTCATGTCTACCAACCTCAGCTTGTAGCCCAGAGATATTGTCACTCAGTACGTACGGTGGATTACTTACAATACCTGCAAGTTTTCCTTTCACATCCTTTAATGGTTTGAACCGTGATCCTTGCCTCAATTGCATCCTAAGTGGCTTGTAATAAAGTGCATAAGAAGAAAGAAAAGTAATCAGAGATATTGTATTTTGCTGGAAGGAAGAGGGGAAAAAGATGAGAGTGAAAAGTAAAAAACTTAAAAAATTGATACACTCCAATTTCTCATAGTAAAATGAAAGGCTAATTACAAACATTTACCATATCAACTGAGTTGCATTGTCCCACTAAAGTTTAAAACAGAGCAATCAATCCCCTAATGAGGAGAATTGTGTACATTACTAAATTTAACTTAAAGATAGCCTACTAAGTAATCAACAAATATTTCCCTTGCATCCTTGATATTGAACCCTCTAATACCACAAGAACACAGGACACAATTACTACAGCATGATAAATGGGGCTATGGTTTATTATAGGAGGCATGTATTAGTGGTTATTTGGTTAAAAAGGAAATCAAGAATGCTGTTAAAGGCCATCTTACTAAACATAATAATTTTTTTTTTTTAAAGAATTAAACATAATCTTTCAGGAAATTTCATTAGATATAGTAGCAGTATCCTTTACAAGCTAAAATTGAGGACTTGTATGTTGAATAACAACAACAACAATCAGACCTTCGGCCCAAAATTTTGGGGTCAGCTAAGCATACTCAACGGACTAGTCAAGGTTGGCCTCATGTATTTTCATAGCCAATCCCACGCCCAGAAAAAGGAGGGTTGCAGTAGGTTGATGGCTAAGCTAAAATATAGCCACTCTATTATAAAAGGATCCACTTGTATGTTGAATAATAGATAATCTAAAATTGGAGACTATCTTAACTTATAAAAAAAAAAAAAAAAAACTGGAGACTAACTTTCACTTTCTATGTTGAATAAATGATTTACTAGACGCAAATTAGAAACTTCGAACATTTCATTTCAACATGTAACACTGTCCAATATATGGATTGTGTGATGAACACTATCATTGTTAGCATGTGAAATTATTGAAATTGGGACCATTATATTACAATGATAAATCCACTAACCTGCAGTCTGCAGACCATAATTTTGCATATTAAAAACTATCACGTAACGCGCGACAGGGCTTAAATCATTTGCAATTCCAATTCCAATAGCAAGTGCAAATCTTCCAGTTCCTATAAACACTATGACCAAAGCAAGAATTTCATCCCCAGCATTGAAATTTCTCTATTCTCCACCACTCTCCTAGTTCAAAGTCTACTCAATAAATTGGCTTCTCACAATAATGAAAAGCTGAAGGCAAAGAGACCACCATTGTCTAAACTTAACAGAACTCTGGAAGCGGAGAAGTTAAGTCGAAACATGAACCCAACAAACCTTCACTGGGCTTTTAGGATTGAAATTCGAGTTTTTATGTTTCATTCATTAATTAAAAGGCCTTACTCTTAAACTTCCAGTTACCAATTTTTTTGTGTGAATTTTTTTTCGTGGCTAATCTTCCTCATTTTCTAAGCATCCAAACAAAAGGAAATGAAAGAAGAAATTTGGCACCTGGGGAACCTCACAGCCAGTTCAGGAGAGCTCCTTGCTTCTCCCTTCAACACTTCAAAGACAGGGAAAAGACACAGCTACGGTGGGGGAATGTGAGGGAAGAAAAGAAAAGTTCGGTCAGAATCAGATAGGGGTTTTTTTTTCTTATTTTGGATGGTAGTTTTTGGGTTTTTCGTCTTTAGTTTCATTGAATTTTTTTTTTTTGGGCGTAAATGCACTGTTTATATTCTGTCGTTTTTTCATTTAGTTTCTTTTTTTTTTTTTTTTTTTTTTAGCTTCTGGACTGATTAATGCATATTATTTTTATCCTTTTTATCAGTCAACCGACAAAAAAAGCTGAGCTGAGCTGACTACCAGAAGAATTAAAATATTATAAAAAAATACCACATCATACATGACACATCAGTATACAAATTTAAAAAATTAATTTTAACTAAATAATAAAAATAAAAACAGAATTAAAAACTAAAATTCACATTAATTAAGATCGTTCTTCATTTTACAACTTGTTCTTCATATTCTTCCCAAATCAAACCCAACAACCAAGAACTCAAACCCATTACAAGAACACAAACCCAGCAACCCAAGAACTCAAACCAAGATCACTAGAAAGAATATGAAGAACAAGTTGTAAAATGAAGAACAATCTTAATTAATGTGAATTTTAGCTTTTCATTCTATTTTTATTTTTATTATTTAGTTAAAATTTATAAATTAATTTTTTAAATTTATATACTGATGTGTCATGGGTAACGTGGCATTTTTTATAATATTTTAATTCCGCCGGCAGCCACCTCAGTTATTTCCGTTAGTTGACTGACGGAAAGAACGAAAATAACATGCGTTAATTGGTTTAGGAACTAAAAATAGTAAAAATAAAATATAGGAACTAAAATGGAAAAAGATTAAAATATAGAAATTAAAAGTGCATTTACGCCTTTTTTTTTTAATAAATTTTTTAAAGAAGGTTTGTCCATATTGGCTTCTTTAGCAAATAAATTAAGCTTAAAGAGGGGAAATAAGTTTTTTTTTTTTTTTCATCTAGGTTTGAGATAATTCATAATTTCCCTTGTTATCTTTGAAATCAACCAATTTTTTCTTCTATATTTGGTAAATGAACAAATATTTTAAATCCATTACTTTTTTAGTTAAATCCAATGAAATTACAATGATAATAAATGCAATCTAAGAAAACAATAATGCAATTTTCGACTTTTTCTCTTTTATGTGGTGTACAATTAATAATTTCATTAAAAAATTTTGTTAGATTTAATTGAGAAAGTAACAAACTAGAGATATTTGTTCATTTTTCAAAATATAGAAGGAGAAATTAGTTGATTTCAAAGATAAATGGGGAATTGTGAATTACCCTAAACATAAAGGGAGGAAAATGTGTTTTCTCCTATTTAAAAATTTGATTCTTATTTAAATTAAAATTAATTATTGAGTAATATCATTCTAATATGATTATGATTATGAATGTAGTCATGAACTCTAAGATTTTTTTAAAAAAAATGTTGTCTCATGTGTTTTTACACAAACAGCTAAGAGTGTTATAACTCAATTGACACACCTTAGTGTGTCCAATAATGAAGACATTCAAAGTTCAATTTTCTCCTCATACATTGTAATTATCAAATTATTAAAAAAAATACATGAATGATGGTTGTCCACACCTATGCAACTCACATGCTCTCTTCACAAAGTTTCTCCCAACTCCAAAAAAATAGTGCATTAGGTTTTTTTTTTTTTTTTTGAGAGAGAGTTTCAACCTATAGCGTTCACTCCTATAAATACAATTTAAAGCATGTTAATTACATTTAGCACATGTTGGAATTATTAATGCACATGGGGAATAATAGAATTAATAGGATGAGGCCATATAGGCCAATGAGATTAGACCTAGTCTCCTATAAATACATGATTGTAATCTAATACGAGAGATCAATTGAAGAATAAACCAACTTCTTAGTGCATTAGTGCATCTCTCTCTCTCTCTCTCTCTAATTCTCTATGGAGGGTGACTACCTCGAATTAAGTCAATTTCCCTACAATTCACATCAATTCCTTTACAATTCATATCCATCCCCATTAGGAACCACTAGGTTCCTAACAGGATGCTCCAACTGAGGCTTGTTTTCTTAATTTCCATTATGATTAATTATTCTGCTTTCACTTTCCCAAGAGCACATTATAAATTTATTAATACTAAATCCTTGAAATTTTACCAATTGAAGATGCCACGTATTTTTACATTTTTGGAAGGATTTGACAAATCAATATATATATATAAAAGCAGAGACCTCATGCGAGAGTGCATGAGGTTCTGCCATGTGGCGCTCTATATGAGTTCTTTGCAATCCTCTTTATTATGAAATGATGTTTTCCAACTTTAAAAATTAAAACAATGCAGCTTTTATGTTTAGCACTTATTGCTTCATCAAAAATCAATTCACTTCTTCCTCTTTCCTAACTCTTCACTTCTTTCCATCAAAAAAAAAAAAAAAAAAGACTATTCACTTCTTCCGGACAAAAAAAAAACTTTCACTTCCCCGTTCAAATTTAAATGCATACTATGGATAAGCAGCTGGCAAAGTGAGACCAAGCTTTGCACTATTACACCTTTACAATAATATTATACTTTCCAAGTAATTTTTGTTGAGACCCATCTTAAATTTTTTAAATTTCATTCATTCTCTTTCTTAACTCTTCAGTTCTTTCAACGTCTCTTAAGTCTTAACTCTTCACTTCTTCTAGCAAAAGCACAAACAAAAAACTCTTTAACTTTCCCTTTCAATTAAATGCACACTATTATACCTATTTCTTTTGAAAATTATATATTGATGGATCAACGATTCCTCTTTGAGTTCATGGACAAAAGCTCATTTCTTAGTGTCTGTAAATAAATAAATATTGCCAACTCTCTCTCTTTGTTTTTTTCTTTCAAATTTTTTTTTCAAAATTTTATTTGGGATACTAAGTTTGCGGTTTGCAATGGTTAAGGGAAGATAGACTCGGGTAGATTGAAGCTTCAACTTTACCATGTTTTGGCCGAGGACTAAAGTCACTAAACACAAGGAGAAAATGCCACCAGCCCCTAATTTATAAAACCCTTCTTTAGTATCTAAGACGTACAAAATACTAATACTCAATTTGTTCATTCTTTGTTGTTGTTTGGTAATGGGTTTTTGATAATCGAACTAGATGGTGGTTTGTTTCTTTTCATTTGAACAGTTTACTGGTTGAGATTTTTACTGAGTCACACTGTTTTTGTAATTTATGATTTGGCTTTTGGTGAGTGATTTAAATATGTTACATGAGGATGTGATTAAGAAAATTAGTTGAATTGGGTAATATTTAGACCCTAAGGCAAAGACAGGTTGAGTAACTGATCTGGTTTTGTTGGGCAGGTAGAAAGATCAATGAGGAAGAAGCTTAATCAATAAATCAAGCTCCTCCAAGCCACATGTAGTCAGAGCACAAATACATGTATCTCTATGGATTGGGTCACATTCAAAGCGCCAATGGAGGCAAAACTTTTGTGGGATTCAAAGTGCAAAGAGCCCAAGAGTAATCATATATTTTATTTTGAATCTATAGTGTTTGATAAAATGCTTGACAGAAAATTTATAATTTTTATTTGGTTGTATGATGTAGCAGCCTATATAATTGACATAAGTGAAACAAATTAAATTAGCTACGGGTAAGAAAGAAGTTATTATTTTTAGGTGAATAATTTTCTTTTACCTATTGAGGGGTTAAGTATTATTTGGTAGCAAATTTTTAAAATAATCACCACAATCTATACATATTCTATGTCCTACTAAATGATAGAAACTCAATTGTTAAAAATAAGAACAAAGAAACAAACAATAGAACCCCAAAGGTACAAATTAAGAACTAAGTAGGCAGAAAAAAATTATGTGGTGTCTCCATTATTTGAAGGTTAGCCTAGAATCTATATAAACTCAAAATGGTATTAAAAAATTGTTAAATATATTATACTGGTACACCTTTGTTAAAAAATTGTTTTATTTATTTATTTATTTTTATAGAAGATAGAATTTCTATTCTAGCCTAATCTAAGTGTATATGTGTGAAGGTCCCTTATAGAGACTTGAACCTCGATTTTTGCCTCCCACACCTCATAAGTACTTATACTTGTAGAGTGAGTATCGCATTAAGGGTGTGCGGTGGTTAAAAAATTATTAAATATGTTGAATCATGTCTACCTCAACCATTATTGAAACTACTTGCTTTATTTATTTATTGGTCAAGTATCGTGTACGACTGTCCGCAAGAGCCTTGATATTATCAAAGTGCGTTTGTTGCTTTGTCTAGACATGAATCACTATACAACCTTAGCACTGCTATAGTTAAAATATTATTGAAGATGCTTCTTAGGGTCAATGCCTTAGTTAGACATTTCGTATGACAAGGGACAGGTTCAAGGAGTTTGATATGCATAATGTATGCTTGCAATTAATTGGTTTACGATCAACTAAAGATGCTTCATAGGGTCAACGCCTTAGTTAGACATTTCGTATGACAAGGGACAAGTTCAAGGAGTTTGATATGCATAATGTATGATTGCAATTAATTGGTTTACGATCAACTGATGGTAGACAACAAAATATGCCTACATGTTCTGAAATTTCTACTATAATTGTAGGTGATTTTAGCAATGAAAATATTCACCATTTATGTTATAATATATGTACAAAAATTTCAAAAACCATTTTACATAAAAGCTTACAGCATTATCCGCGCAATGCGCGAGCAACCTTCTAGTAGCATTAATGCACTACAAGAGTCTAGAGCAGCCAAACTTTCACTTCCTTGACTATTAACCATGGCAGGAAAATGTTTGTATATGTCATCATTTTAAATTAAAGTGTACAATTTATCCACTATATAATACAAACTTGTGTATCTAGCTCTGCCTCGCACTAAAATTTCAATAATTTCTTGCTTTTCCAGACCAATGAAGCTTCACAACCCCAGTTTTCCTACATTATGCTCTACATACCTTCATATGATTCTACCCTTTACCATAACCCTACTATGCTTGCGTCCTGCCACTTCTTTTGCCACTCCAACAGACGAGATTGATTGTCTGGCTTTGTTCAAACTCAAAGAATCCATTGCTAATGACCCAAATGGAGTCTTGAATTCATGGAATAATTCTATTCAGTTTTGCAACTGGCCGCCACCATCAAAGAGTCATAGCCTTGAAATTAAAAGGTCATAAATTGCGTGGAACTATTACACCTTACATTGGAAACCTCACATTTCTTAGGGCCATCAACTTACGAAACAACAGTTTTTATGGTGAAATTCCAAAAGAAGTTAGTCAATTGTTTCGAATGCGACATATCAATCTTTCAAATATCACTTTGGCAAGAGAAATTCCAATCAGCTTGGTCAATTGCACCAAACTCAGGGTAATGGTCTTAGCATGGAACAAACTTATTGGGAAAATGCCCACGGAGCTTGGCTCTATGACTAAGCTATTTTCTCTTCTAGTTCAAGCAAACACATTGACTGGAGGAATCCCACCTTCCTTGGGAAATCTTGTGTTGCTCATATATTTTTCAGTAGCCTATAATAATTTAAAGGGAAATATTCCAAAAAGCATAGGCCATTTGAAAACTTTATCATTTTTCGGGGTTGGAGACAATAAATTGAACGGTATGATCCCTTCCTCTTTCTACAATATATCATCTATTAGTGTCTTCTCATTTACTCAAAACCAACTTACTGGAACTCTTCTAGCAAACATAGGCCTCACTGTCCCTAATCTCAAATTATTCGAACTTGGTAATAATAAATTCTTTGGTTCAATCCCTAGTTCTTTATGCAATACATCTTAGCTTCAAAAACTTAATCTAGGCAATAATAGCTTTGTGGGATCAGTTCCAACTAATTTGGGATATTTACTAGATCTTGGACTTCTTAATGACTTTAAAAAACTATACAAAAATGGAAGAGCTAGGAATTGATGCAAACCAATTAGAAGGTGTTTTGCCCAATTCTATTGGCAACTAGTCAACACAACTTAATGTATTGTATTTAGGAGACAACCAAATATCTGGATCGATTCCTTAATCATTGCAAAATCTTATCAACCTAATTATCTTGGAAATGGATGAGAATCTTTTCATAGGTGTGATACCTACTTATTTTGGGAGGTTTCAGAAATTGCAAGGATTGTTTTTATCGAAGAAAAATTGTCAAGGCAAATCTCAAGCTCCATTTGGCAACCTCACTCAATTGGCTATATTGGACTTTTCTCAAAACAATTTAGAAGGAAGCATACCTTTAACTATTGGTAATTGCCAAAGTGTGCAACAATTGATTGTTTCACAAAATTACCTCAGTGGAGTCATACCTCAGCATGTTTTTTCTCTTTTCCCTTTGTCGCTATTACTTAATTTATTGTACAACTCATTTAGTGGCAAATTACCTGTTGAACTAGGCAGTTTGAAAAATATTAACTCTTTAGATGTCTCTGAAAACAACTAGTTCGGTGAAATTCCCACAACAATTGAAAATTGCTTGAATTTAGAAAACCTATACTAGCAAGGGAATTCCTTTGAAGGAATCATACCTTCATCCATGGCTTATTTGAAAGGCCTTGAACATTTGGATGTTTCGCGAAACAACTTATTAAGATTTATTCCAAAGGGTCTAAAGAAACTTTTATTTTTAAAATATTTGAACATTTTGTTCAATGATATTGAGGGTGCACTACCAACAGTAGGAGTTTTCAAAAATGTAGATGCAATATCAATTATTGGAAACAATAGTTGTAACTACTTGCATGCCCCAAAGTTACAAAATCAAGAAAGTCCCTTGCTTCTAGATCAATTATCACAACTTTTTGTGCGGTTGCATGTCCCCTCGTAGTTTCATCCTTTCTTGTTCTTTATTGGAGGAAAAAGTATAAAAAGAAACCATTTTCTATAGTCTCAAAAATGGATCTCCTTCCAACAATTTCATACAAAATGCTTCATTGAGCAATTAATGGATTTTCTCTCAACAATTTGATTGGATCTGCTAGTCTTAGGATCAGTTTACAAAGGAGTTCTTAATCAAGAAAAAATGTTAGCTGCAATAAAGGTCCTAAACCTTCAAACTAAAGGAGTTACCAAGAGTTTTGTGGTGGAATGCAATGTCTTAAGAAATGTTCAACACCAAAATCTTGTGAAGATCTTAACATGTTGCTCCAGTATCAATTATAATGGCAATGAATTCAAAGATCTAGTATTTGAGTTCATGACAAATGGGAGCTTAGAGATGTGGCTACATCCAATGACAGATTGCAAAAGTTAATCAAAATATTTGAGCTTTCTTCAAAGAATAATTATTGCAATTGATGTGGCTTTTGCATTAAATTATCTGCACAATCATTGTCAACAACAAATCATTCATTGTGATTTAAAGTCAAACAATATTCTCAATAGTGAGATGATTTCTCATGTTCGGTTTAGCAAGACCCCTTACAACCACCGGTGATTCTTCCCAGAAGCATACTAGCACAATCAGGTTAAGAGGATCTATTGGCTATTTTGCTCTAGGCATTACCTCTCCTATTTAGTTTCAAATCCTTAACGATGCAAGCATTTTGCTTTTCAATTTATCACTTTATCAAAAGATAAGATTTAACTACTTGAATTTTGGAGCATATAAGCTTTTTAATATTCATACAATCAATAAACATATTAACACACTCTCTTGCTTACTATTTCTATCTCTCAAAACAAATATTCACGTGAAAACATACAAGCATGGAATTAATTTTACATTAAATTTAAAATAATTAATTGCAAAATTAGGATTTATACTTTGAGAAATGCCAAAGTTAATTTGGTGATGGACATTTATCCTTTGACTAAGCTTCATATCTTATTTTTACGCATATATTTCCTTAATCAAATTGAGCATGCAAAATCAATTGTAATTTGGCCCCTCGGGTAAAGTTTCATACACCTTCCTTCCATTATGGAAGTAATAGCACATGTCATATTATTTTTCAATATAGATTCGTTTCATTTTCTGGACTTTGCATTTTGTAGCCCTTAATCCATATTTTCATTGTAGACAGAAAATTGCTTTATATCCTTCCATTCCATGAGTTGTAGAGTATGGCTTGGGTGGTGAGGCAACTGAGGGGGATGTATATAGCTATGGAGTCGTTGGGTTAGAAATGTTTACAGGAAGAATGCCCACCAATGATATGTTTAAAGATGGTCTTAATCTCCATAATTTTGTTAAGATGGCATTACCAAAAAGACTTGCTTAGGTTATCAGCCCGATGCTTTTGCCCAGAGCTGCTGTAGAAATGGGAGCAACAACTTCAACAATGATTGCAATAGAAGAAGATGAAAAAAATGGCAATGAAATTGAAGTAGATGAAGTTAATTACGTCATGGACTCTTGGCATATTGATACTAACATGCAAAAGTGCTTACTTTCACTCCTTAACATTGAAATCTTATGTTCATTGGAGTCCCCAAAAGGGAGAATGAGTATGGAGGAAGTCGTTAAGGAACTAGCATTGATAAAAAATACTTTTGTTGGTTTGGGGATTCACAGAGGCAGACCAAGTAGCGCCCAAGTTAATTAGAGGTAGTTATAGTTTTGATTAATAACTATCATTAGTAGTGTATCATAGTCATTTACTTTAATTTCATTCACATCCTTAAAAATGCTTCTTAAAAAAACGTGAAGCCTTTATGCCTACTTACTTATTAATATTGAGTAGATTATTCTTACTAATTGTGCAATTAGATTTTCATTTCTCCTTCAAGGTCAATATGCTAAACAAGAATAGTCACCTTATTTAAACGAAGGGAGTCAATCTTGTACCAGAGGCTAAACCAGTTCGACCAGTGGAATGATATATTTCGTCATCGGTCAATACCAGTATACCACTTCAAGTTTACCGTTATTTTTTATATTTATATGTGTGTGTGTGTGTGTGTGTTATATAATAAATATAAAAGTTCACCATAAAACATTACCTCAATTTAGAACAAATTATTCATGGTTTTAGACTTTAGTATCAATTATAAGGAAAAAAAAAATACAATATAAAAAATAGAAAGCTTAATTGTTCATTGCATTCTAAAAAAACAAATAATATTAATAAGTTAATGCAAATAAGTTATCATTCTGCCTTTACAAAAATTCAAAAATTACAAAACTAAAAAAAAAAAAGTTTTCTTTCTGTACCGGCCGATATTGCCTGCAATCAGCCGATATGGCCGGTACATGACCAGTATGGCCAGTATTTAAACCGGTATGAAACATTGGTGTTTCAATACCAGTATACGTACCGGTATGGTACAGTATCGACTACACTAATTTAAACACATGACCTTCCTATTATAGTGTTCCAATTATCCATGTACAAAATGGTGAGCTAAAGAACTATTTTTTGTGAACTACAAGGGCATGAAACTACTAAAAGATAACAATGCTTGGATTAAGCAAGGGATTCAACATTTCTACTTGATGTGTCATAATTTCATGCTTGTCTAATATCCCTTGTTGAAATGATCAATGGATGATTTGCTTTCTCTTCTGGTGTAGGGGTCGTCTTCATGTACTGTGATTTGTTCAACTATGTAATTTGTATTTAGGTCTTTGTTCTTTTTAATCAATTCAATTCTTAAAAGCCTTTACAGGAAGGGAATGTTTTAAACTATGTAACATATATTTAGGTCTTTGTATTTTAGAACTTTATATGCTTATGTGCAGCACTATTCTAGTGTTCAAAACTTCAAATAAAAGTAGTTCTTTTTAATTTCATTTTAAAGTTGAGTTTCAATTTATTTTATATGATCTTGAGAAAATTGTTAAAAGCACAATCATCCTTCACTGCCTAGTATAAATTCTTTTAGGATCCAATTTAAAATATATTTTTTACAGTTCCTAGCCTAAATTACTGGAAAAATAGGATTGAGGCCATGAGATCAATAGAATGGTAGAAATCAAGAACAGAGCAAATCCCCAAAGCTAGGCCAGGGTTGGTGATGAATTTTTGAAAGTTTATCAACATGGTCCCGGGCTAAAAACAGATAACCTGGTGAGCAAAACATCAGAGGGAATCCCATAAGATTGTTTTTCTTTGACACTTTTGCCAATCACTTCATACCTTTTGCACTTATATAGAATATATTCCATCAATTCGTTACCAACATCCTTAAATTTAATTCCCTCTATTAGGTTCTAAGTACTTAGGAACTAATGTATTAGAACTCTAATATGTATTGTTGGCAAACCATGATCAAAACAGGTGTCTAGTAGTGTTTTAGACTTGCTCAAAGTATGTGATTTATGTAAAGTTGGAATCGAGTTAATTGCAGAAGTTACTGTGCATTTCTGCCTAACTCGATCGATCGAGAATTAGATTCAACCGATCGAAAGTAGTGCAGATTATTTTTTCTACAGATTTTCCAACTCAACCCTAAGTCCATTTGACGTGTAGGGTTTTATGTTTTGTCTTAGGTATAAAAGGCAAACCCTAGCCACGTTTTTTTGGTGGCTCATATTGGTGTTTGTGTGAATCTCTTGTAAGATCTGAGAAGTGCTTTCCTTCACATAAATTTAGGATTATCAAGAAGGAGATTATTTCAAGAACTTGATGATCATTCAGTTGCTGATATAAGAGCTTAAAGATACACAAGCGGGAGTGCTTATACATGCTAGAGAATCCAAGAAAGAAGGAGTCTGTGGTCTCGGAGCTTGCACGTGGTCGTGTTAGTAAGTTCTACTGGTGGGTAGCAATAGGATGTTAGTGGTCTAAATCGCTATTTTACACTTCGATTCTTTCATAGTGGATTCAAGTTTACCTTGAGGATAGCTAAGTTAAATCCTCCTCAAGTTTTTTACCGATTTGGTTTTCCTAAGTTATCATATCTTTGTGTTTTTTATATTCGGCACTTTGCATTGATATGATTATATGATTGTGTTAACCTAGATCTAGAATTTGGACTAAGTAATAACTTGGCTTGTTAACTAGTTTAATCCAATTGTGTGTTCAAGGGGTCTAAACAAACTCTACAAGTGGTATCAGAGCGGGTAGCTCTTTTGTTTTTGATCTTTTGATCTCTGAGCTGATCCTTAACCCCTGTTGTCATGGATTCTTGGAATATCTTTTTGCATATATGTCAACTTGTTTACTTGTTGTGTTTGTCCCTTGTTGCTTTCGTTAAATCTTTCCTTGAGCATCTTGATATAATTGTGTCTGATAACAATTATTTGTGTTACACTGCTTTAACCGCCTTAAAGGCACGGGATTCTTGTCTATAGTATTTGGATAGTGGTTGTTCTAGGCATATGACAGGAAATAAAGCTTTATTCAAGACTCTCTTTGAAGGAAAGATTGGTACAGTCACATTTGGTGATGGAAGCAAATCTGTGATCAGAGGCATTAGAATTGTGAACATCCCAGGGCTGCCAGTTTTTGAAGATGTCTAGTATGTTGATGGGTTGAAGGCTAACTTACTCAGCATTAGTCAGATTTGTGATAATGGGTTGAATATTCTCTTCACCAAGTAAGAGTGTGAGATACTTGATGAAGGAGGTGATTGTATGTGTATTGGTGTGAGAACAGCTGATAATTGTTATGGTATAACACCAAGTATAAGCAACAAATGTTTTAGTACAAAGATCAATCAAGTTGATTTATGGCACCAACGGTTGGGACATGCAAGTCACAAACAATTAGAGAAGATTTCCAAGTGTGATGCAGTTATTGGTTTGCCTAAGTTTGAGAAGATTGAATAGTGCATATGTGGACCATGTCAGATGGGTAAACAAGTGAAGTCTAAACATTCGTCTGTAACTGATGTTCAAACTTCTAGACCTCTAGAGCTGTTACATATTGATCTCATGGGTCTTGCCAGAGTTCTGTGTTTGGGAGGAAAAAGGTATATTCTAGAGGTTGTACATGATTTTACTAGATATACATGGGTTGTTCTTTTGAAAGATAAAGCTGAGGCTCTTGAAAAAATGATCCATTTGTGCAAAAAATTGCAAGTTGAGAAAGGTACTGTGATGACCAGAATCAGAAGTGATCATGGAAGAGAATTTGAAAATTCAAAACTGACTACCTTTTGCAATGATCTAGGCACACATCAAGAGTTCTCTTCTCCCAAGACACCACAGCAAAATAGAATAGTGGAACAGAAGAATAGGGTTGTCCAAGAAATGGCACGTGTCATGCTACACAATAAGAAGATGCCTAAGTCTTTCTAGGGAGAAGCGGTTAACACTACTTGTCATACAATTAATATGGTATATTTCAAACCTGATTCCAAGCAAACTCTCTATGAACTCTGGAGATGGAAGAAACCTGTTGTCAAATATTTCAAAATTTTTGGTAGTGATTGTTACATTTTGCGTGATAGAGAGAACCTAGAAAAGTTTGATACAAAGAGTGACAAGAGATACTTTCAAAGATAATTCTCTACTAGTAGAGCATACAGAGTGTACAATTTGAGAACTAAAACAGTCATGGAATCTTCAAATGCAGTGATCAATGATGAATTGAGTCTTGAAAGCCTTTCAGAAAACACTACTCTAGTTCAAGAAAAGACCATGGAAGCCAATGATTCACTACATGATGATTATGTGGGGAAGCATACTGATGAAGAGTTGTTGTTGCTAAATGATGCAGTCTCTGTACCATCAAGTTCAGAACCATCCACACCAGTGCATGATACCCAACCAATACAGAGTGAGCTTAGTCCTCCATCTGAACAAAAGGGTACCTCCACATCTGTGGTCAAAGGACCATCTTCTAGAGTGAAGTTAAATCATCCTGCCACAAATATTTTGGGTAGTCTGAATGATAACATGAGACTGAGATCCAAAGCCTTGAATGTTATTACTCACTCATGCTATTTGTCCTAGTTTGAGCCGAAAAAGGTGGATGAAGCTCTTCAAGATGCTAATTGGGTTAATTCTATGCATGAAGAACTTTATCAATTTGTTCGAAATGATGTATGGGAACTAATTCCTAGGCCAATAGGAGTAAATGTCATTGGTACTAAGTGGATCTTTAAGAACAAGTCTGATGAACATGGTACTGTTATCCGAAACAAATCAAGACTTGTTGCTCAAGGATACACACAAGTGGAAGGAGTTGATTTTGATGAGACCTTTGTACCGATAGCAAGATTGGAATCCATTCAGATGCTTTTGGCCATAGCAAGTCATTTGAACTTCAAGTTGTATCAAATAGATGTTAAGAGTGCTTTCTTGAATGGTATGTTGCAAGAAGAGGTATATGTTGAACAGCCAAAGGGTTTTGTTGATCCTCACAGACCGAATGATGTCTACAAGTTGAAGAGGGCTCTCTATGGCTTGAAACAAGCTCCAAGGGCTTGGTATGATAGATTAACTACATATCTCACTGAGCATGGCTTTAAACGAGGATTTGCAGATACTACTCTCTTCATTCGAAAGAATAAGAATTTTTTTGTTGTAGCTCAAATATATGTTGATGATATTGTTTTTTGTGCTACTAATGATTCTCTTACTACATCTTTTGCAAATGAAATGAAGATGATTTTTGAGATGAGTATGGTTGGTGAACTGACTTATTTTTTGGGATTGCAGGTAAAGCAAATAGATTCGGGAATTTACATCAACCAAGCTAAGTATGCTAGAAATATAGTCAAGAGATTTAGACTTGACAAGGTTGCATTGCTAGAACACCAATGGCTGCAAATGCAAAACTAACCAATGATCTGTCAGGTGAATTTGTTGATGTTACATTATACCGGAGCATGATTGGTTGTCTTTTGTATTTAAGTGCTAGTCGTCCTGATATTGCCTTTAGGGTTGGTGTTTGTACTAGATTTCAATCTAATCTTAAGGTTTCACACTTAAATGTTGTTAAACGAATCATTAAATATGTTGGTGGAACTTATGACTATGGATTATTCTATAGCAAAGAGTTTAATCTTTCTCTTGCTGGTTTTTCTGATTCTGATTAGGCTGGTAATGCTGATGACAGAAAAAGCACCACTGGTGGGTGTTTTTATGTAGGAGCTAATCTTGTTACTTGGATGAGTAAGAAGCAAAATTATGTGTCTCTGTCTACCGTAGAGAAAGAATATATCGCTGCTGGAAGTTGTTGTTCATAGCTTCTTTGGATGAAAAAGCTTTTGAATGATTATGAAAGATCTCAAGACATCATGGTTGTTTATTGTGATAACTCTAGTGCTATTGATATCTCTAAGAACCCTATTCAACATTCTAAGACTAAGCACATAGAGATTTGGTATCACTTCATTAGGAATTTGGTAGAAAAGAAGATTGTTGTTCTTGAATATATTCCTACTGAACGTCAAAATGCTAACATTTTCACCAAACCACTTGATGGAAGCAAGTTTGAAGCTCTTCATCAAGTCATTGGTGTGATTTTGTGTCCCTAGGTTTTCTTAGCCTTCTTGGTCCTTGTGCTTCATTGCTCCATTTTTTGTGACCAATTGTTTTTACTGCTTTCTTTTGCTTTTGTTCTCTTTGTTTTTTAGGATTTGCATTGCATAACATTCATACATTTCTTCTAGGATGTTTTTGTTATTTTTCATTTTTTTTTTTTAAAAGGAAGAAAATATGTTTTTGCATTTATTTTCTTAGTTTTTGAAAATAAGGTTGGTCAATTTATTTTCATATACCATGTATATGTACTTTGTTTAGCTTAGATGAGCTTATTTATTACACTTTACTAGTTAAAGCCTTGTAGTACATGTTGTATGGGACGATGTTTGTAGTTTTTTACTACTTTGTCGTGATCTTGAAATCACATGTCTTTAACTGACGGGCTTGATCCTTTTGAGAAAAGCATAAATAACCATCTCACCACTGTTCACTAGCCAATTATGAACACCTTAGTGCATATCGTAAGATTTTGTACTCGAGAAAGTGTAGCACATGCACAAAAAGAACATAAGGTGTAGCCTTAGGTTAATACTTAAAATTGGTGTGTACATTATTGGACTTAATGCAAAATCAAATACATAAAATTAGTGTGTACATTATCCTGGCTTTTAGTTTATAAGTTTCTGAAAATCTTAAAATCTGTGTGTACATTATGAGGCAAACTTAAGAAACTTACATGATTGCAAACTAATGATCTAGGAAATATGAGAGTTATATGATGTAACTCTTTAGGTGATAGTCTCTTTTACATTCTCTGTGATGAGTTTTGAAGATTTTGTGGTTGATTTTTACTTACATATCACCTCACATGTTTCTCAAACTTCTACTAGTTGTACACACTACACAAGTTACTCTTTGTTAAACTTTGTACATGTTATTGTGTGTGTTGTTGGTCTGACCAACCTAGTTTGAAAGTGCCTTGAGAATTTTGCAAAATCATTTTGAAGTTTGAGAATTCAAGGAAAATGTTTTGAAAATCTCTATATTTGGAAAACTGGGTTCAAAACTTATGTTTTTGAAAAGCATTTCATCTCATAATCATGCATTTTATTCATAATATTCAATACTTTGAGGAGTTTCTGCATAAATTTGTTTTATCTTTTCAAAAACTGAGTTTTTTAGGATTTCGACCGGTCAAATATGTTTTTCAATCGATCGAAATTGTGATTAAATTTTTGGTCAGCCACTGTCTGTTTCGATTGGTGCTCGATTGGTTTTCGATCAATCGAAGCATTTTCGACAGATCAAATCTGTTTTTCAATCGATCAAAAATCGTATGGAGTCTTTTCTAAAGAGAGTTTTCTTTTCACTGCTCATCCATTTTTCAAAAAGTTTTTCACCTTTTCTCTCTCCATACGAACCGGTCAAAGCTTTCAACCAATTTTTTGTTGTTTTCCTCCATTCTTTTTGTGAGGTTTTTCTCTCCAAAGGCCGGTAAGACCTTTATACCCTTCATTTTGCATTTTATTTCATGTTTCATGCATAAATTAATGCATTTTACGGGATATTTTTGGACTAAGCAATTTTTGGGATTTTTGATGATTCAAAGCCTTATTTTCTGAAATTGATTGATGGGTTTTAGTCCTATAATGCTATATTCATGATCCATAATGTTTAATTTGGTCAATTTCGTGTTTTATGAAAAATTGAAAATTCTAGGGCTTGTTTTGTTCCGAATTGGAGATTTTGTTCAATTGAGTTGGATTGATGAAATTGGCTTGTTGATTTGATGAAATTGATCATTCTAAACTGTTTTCTACCTTGTGTGATGATCAATTGGTCCATTGAGTAAATTTTCTACAAGTGGTTTTTGAAAATTTTAGAGTTTTGTTAGTTTTTAAACTCTATGCTCAAGCCAATTTTGTGATTCTAAACTTCAATTAGAGCTTGTTGTCACTGCATTAGAGCATGCATCATGACAATTATTTGTTCATGCATCATTTAGTTTTTATTTTGTTGTGCTAACTTGCAGTCTGCCCTTATGTTTTGTTTTTGTTCTTTCTCTTGTGTCTCTGTCTCATACTCTAGCATCATGCCTAGGAAGACTAGAGTCAATAGGACATCCTCCTCTACTTCTGCTCCTTCCTTTGAGTGTGATAGGTTCTTGAGTGAGAAGCATCAAAAGACTTTTGAGAATCTTAACACTAGGAGAAAAATTTGGGCTGAGTGTAGGGTTCTGTTAGATGAGATTGATCCTGCAATTAGGGCAAACTTTGAGCGTCGAGGCTGGTTGCCTCTTCTGGATTTTGATGCTCCTTGTCCAGCCATCTTAATTAGAGAGTTCTATTCGAACCTCTCTGTTCACTCATATGATTCCGGCACTCTTGTGAGGAGTTGGATTCGTGGTGATGAATATATCATTACTCCTTTGGTAGTGGCTAATGCTCTAGGGGTTCCTTTTGTTCGACATCCTATTTACCCCTATGATGTGTCTCCTTCTCTAGACGACATTATGTCCTACATCACCAGTACTTCTATCCGATGGGGTTCTGATCCTCAAATCACTTCTGTTGAGCTCACTAAGTCTACCTATCTTATCTTTAGGATGGCGTGTCATTCCTTGTGGCCTATTTCGCATCTGCACACCATTCCTTTGGAGCGATGTGTATTTTTGTATGCTTTGGTTACATATGCTCCTATTAGTTTTCCTCATCTGTTTCTTCGTTCCTTAAATGAAGTGTATAGGAGTTCATCTACCGCTCATGCTCTTTTTCATCCTGTTTTCATACATAGGATTCTGTTGTTTTTAGGTCTGTCTGACTTCCCCGTGTCTGAGCCCGTTCATGTTGTTGCTCCCATAGTTGCCACTTTCCTTAGGCAGAGGGCTGCTTAGGTGAGAGAGCGCTCTAAACGCCCTCAAGCTAAGTCTTTTGGTACTATTCCCCCTTCTTCTTCTACAGGTGTTCCTTTTGGTGAGAAGTCTACTGATCTTGTCGGAAATGCTACTACTGATGTTCCTCTGCCATCGAATCCGAATGACTTTGACATTCGTCGTACATTGGAGTCTGTCGTGATCGTTCACGTTGCTCATGGTCAGATTTTGGTGGACATTCTAGATGAGATCTGTGCTTTGCAAGCAGATTTGGCACTTCTTAGACGTTTGCCTTCGCCGCCTCCTTTTGATGAGGAATTTTGATTTGTTGTTTGGCATTCCGTCACAAAAGGGGGGGGAGGGGTAGAGTACATTGTATATCTTAGGGGGAGTTTTTTTTTTTTTTTTTTTTTTTTTAGGACTTTGTTCTTTGAGAGCCTGTGGAGATTAGATTGTATCTAGGTGCTTCACTGTGTACTTTTTGTTTTGGCTCTTGATGTATTCATGATAGGGGAAGTTATATTGTTTCTTGTTTCACTACTTATAGACTTATGATTATAAGTTATTCATTGATATCTTTGATATTTGTCTATATTTTGTGCTTTGTGAAATCAAGAATGTTATGTTTATTTACTTGTACTTTCCACACATACATTTATACGTTTTGTATAGTGTTTCAAGAAATATATAAGTTGATTCAATTAAGCTGCTGTCTACACTTGCAACTAATGGATAGTAGTTAGGATTGGATTTGTTCTGATGAGCATATTTTTGTAAAGGGCTTTTTTTTATGAACTTTGAGCTTTTAGCAATGTTTTGTCACGGATTGCCAAAGAGGGAGTTTGTTAGGTTCTAAGTACTTAGGAACTAATGTATTAGAACTCTAATATGTATTGTTGGCAAACCATGATCAAAACAGGTATCTAGTAGTGTTTTAGACTTGCTCAAAGTATGTGATTTATATAAAGTTGGAATCGAGTTAACTGCAGAAGTTACTGTACACTTCTGCTTGACTCGATCGATCGAGAATTAGACTTGACCGATCGAAAGTCGTGCAGATTGTTTTTTCTGCAGATTTTCCAACTCAGCCCTAAGCCCATTTGACGTGTAGGATTTTATGTTTTGTCCTAAGTATAAAAGGCAAACCCTAGCCACATTTTTTTGTGGTTCATATTGCTGTTTGTGTGAATCTCTTGTGAGATTTGAAAGGTGCTTGCCTTCACATAAACTTAGGATTATCAAGAAGGAGATTATTTCAAAATTTTGATGATCATTCAGTTGCTGATATAAGAGCTTAAAGATACACAAGTGGGAGTGCTTGTACTTGCTGGAGAATCCAAGAAAGAAGGAGTCCGTGGTCTCGGAGCTTGCACGTGGTCGTGTTAGTAAGTTCTACTGGTGGGTAGCAATAGGATGTTAGTGGTCTAAATCGCTATCGTACACTTCGATTCTTTCATAGTGGATTCAGGTTTACCTTGAGGATAGTTAGGTTAAATCCTCTCTAAGTTTTTTACCAGTTTGGTTTTCCTGAGTCATCATATCTTTGTGTTTTTTTATATTCCACACTTTGCATTGATATGATTATATGATTGTGTTAACCTAGATATGGAATTTGGACTAAAATAACTTGGTTTGTTAACTAGGTTAATCCAATTGTGTGTTGAAGGGGTCTAAACAAACTCTACACCCTCATCATTTTTGGGTCCCTTAATATGAAAATCAAACCTGTATCTTCAGAGCAAGAACTTTTGGCCTCAATCTTTCAGAATCAAGCTCATCTTTTTTGGTTTTTGGATGTCTGAATAAAGCGTTTCTAAGCTGTAATCCAAATCCAGCCAATGAAATTAACTTAATTAATTTAAAACACACTTCCATTTTGCTATGTTCATATGTTCACTTAACACACGTTCATATGGTATAGATTGTACTTTTGATATTTGACTAAAAAAATTTGGTTACTGCTACTACTACTAACAATACTTGACCTAATTCCGCTTCTCTTCTTTTTCAAGTTCATGGAGATGGCTTGGCTTCTGTACTTAAAAGTTACATTATCAGAGAGAGAATCATTTAAACCACCAGCTTGGCTTACCTTTGGTAAATTTTCTTTAATCTATTGGGACATTATTTTTGTACTTTTACCATTTAGACCAAAAGATATAATTAGTGAAATTGAGCATTCAAACATACCTGTGAGTCTGTGACTGAGTTAATGAACTCAATGATAGCTGAGCTCAAGTAGAAGCCAATGGACAAAGCGAGCCAGGAAAAATAAGTGGAAAGGACCTCATCCCAACAAGAGCTTCCTTAGAGAAAAACTCCATCAGACCCACCAGTGTGTTCATAGGTTGTACAATACCTCCAAACATCAGATGACTCCCAGATATATTCATTTCCTCATTGGAATAAACGCCTACTCACAAAATCAATTAAGAAGTAAAAAAGTTAGTCCGTGTCTTTCTTTGAACAAAGACATACACCCAATTCATTTTCTTTTCGTTCCTGTTTTTCGATATATTCTCAATTGATTTTTAAGTGATTTTGGTTTTCTAGAATTTTGCTCAAGACTGAGATTCGTATATTTATACTAATAACTAGTTGATGTCCATACAAGAAGTCAAATATAGTGCAAACTTATTCTTAGATTGAAATACAACTAAAATGTTATAAGGATGCATCATCAACTGGATTTTCTAATTATGAAATTAGATGAATAAAATATTGTCAATGCCTAGGCGAAAAGCCAAAAAACCTGAAAGCCTAACAGATATAACCAATAAAATAATTTTTTTATAAAAAGCCTAACAGATATATATGTCTTAAATGCTTCCTCTTTAACCAAACCAAAAGTTTAACATGTGATTGAACTCATCTAAGGAAAACATAATAGCATTCCATATCTAAATATCTCTCAGAGGCCAGAGATAGGATGACATCGCAAGATCAGAAGATAATATAAACGTAAGTTGTAAATATCAATAACTAATATATAATAGCCCCAACCATGAAATGATAATATCAATCCCGTACCCAAAAAAAAAAAAAATGCTTTTAACAATACTAACATGCCTGCTGCAACAGGTAAAAGCACGAAAAGGGATTCAATTCATCCATAGCACTAATGACTTCTCAGTAAGGAGTCCAAATCTTCTGTCTCATTTTTCCTGCTCCACTCTATACTCCACCAATAAAAACTCGCCACGTATTCACTGCATTAATTAAATAATACTATTAATTAATAACGGTAGCATTAATAAGTCAATTAATGATAGTATTTAATTAATGCGGTGAACACGTGGCGAGTCTTTATTGGTGGAGTACAGAGTGGAGCAGGAAAAGTGAGACAGAAGATTTAGACTCCTCAGTAAGTATAAGATTCCACATTTGCACCATCAAGTAAAGCAAAGTTCTCCATATAAATATCCATGCATGACTAAAAGATGTTCAACTTGAATACTAGTATCCGTCACATGTAGAGTTTCGGGGTTAATTAAAGCATACTGCTTTTTCCAGCGGGACTTCATCTTCTTCTCATGGGACTGCTCTTGAATTCGAAGTGAACCATAGTTGGTGTAACCAATGGAACGAGTCCAAATTTTTTTCGGTGTAGCAGTCTCTGTATTTTCAACCGATACAATACAGTTTATTCGAAGATTCATGCACACCATACTCCCTCATCACCCATATGCAGATTGGCATGCCATATGGTTGTTTTCCCAACATAGTTAAAGCCAATTTTCCCTTGAAGGATGTAAGACGTTTCCCTTTTTCAGAGGAACCATCATCATCAGGCACTGGTAGCTCTTTGAATTTCTCGCTATTGACATCAAATGACAAATATCATTTCAGTGTCGTCGCACATCTATTGCCGTCCTCCTCCTTGCATCATATCTAACATCCAATGCAATCGTCCACTAACAAATGGGAACAGCATATCATGGTTAATTTTGTTGAACACAACATCGAGTCTCCACGAGATTCCAAGTTCAACTATATATTTTCCATGAATCCGGACTTAATATTTTCCGTCAATTACAGGGGAAGACATGTAACTATATAGTTCACGAATAATCCTTACAACCTTGTAGTCAATATTCTGGTAATCATACACAAATCCCACCGCTTTATAGAACTTAAAGCTGTTTAAGGAAGTGTCATTACCATCAGGTAACTTCTTAAAGTTTCTAATGCTGGGGTTCCACAAGAATACAAAATTATCCCGAGACTCGAAAGTCCTATAATCAAAATTATCCCGAAACCACTAAATCAGCAACTCCAAACTCTAAAACTGATGGGAATTACAAACTCAGATCTCTTTTCAAATGTGCGGTCGGAAGCGACCGTACAGACTTGATTATTACCATGACAAAGAGAAATCATGCTTATGATTATTAAGATAGCGGGTGGAAATGAAATTGGGTTTAGTGATGTAAGAGTACCATGATTTACAAATGATTTCGCTAGTAGAATTTTCGCAATCTAGAACACAATCTCGTCTGGAAGATGATGCTTCTACCGCCGTCGGACAATCGGTCAATGTGGTCCGGAGAGAGATTGTGTTTGCCTGTTTGGTTGACTAGTATTTCTTTGGCCATCAGCATTTAGGAATTTTTATTTTGATTCTAAATAGATTTTATTTATTTATTTATCCCATATTTGTTTAAGCACATGTTAATATTATCCTTTGTCACTAACAAAAATGTGATTAACAAAATTGGAAAATTTTACAGCATGTTTGGTACGTGAATTTTTGTTTTTGTTTTTAAAACCGTATGAAATTTAAAAAAAAAAAAAAAATTGAAAATGAAACTAGCTTTCAAATAATTTTTTTTAAATTATACGGGCTTGGCTTCTTGTTTAAAGAATAATTTTCTAAATACTGAAAACAAAAAAAATAATGTTTGAGAGACCATTTTTGTTTTTGAAATTTGTTTTAAAACATTCACAAAGAGAAGCGTATATAATTTGAATATTACTTCTTCTTTTTTAATGTTTTGGGAGCGAAATTTTCCCTTTGGCAAATGTAATAATTTGGGGAGGGAGGGGGGGGGGGGGGGGGGGGGGGGTTGGGTAAATACCGAGACTCAACATTGGGCTTTAAATACAACCTAAAGGCTATTGGAAAAACTTTGAAAAGATTCCATTTTTATGTTTTTCACCCAGGCTAGGCCTGGCAAGAATTACGAGAAAGCCCAAAATGTTTCCTATAAAACAAATGAAAAAGCCCACTTCAACAAAGAAATAGCAAAGCAGTAAAACATTCCAATTGTAAAATAAAATAGCACAGCGTAAACCTCCAATTGTTTGTGATTTCAAGAGTGTTTACATCACCAGAATCATCATTAGAAGGGCCTATTAAAAGAGAATCCTTCATTATAATAGCATGAGGAAAAAATTCTATAGCCACAAATACATTATTGGCCTTAATTGAAAAACTATTGACAAAAATTATAGGTTCCATTATAACAATCTTGTGTATAACCCCGTGTATATTTACAGGTAAATTTAAAAACAATCACAATTATCTATATTAGAATCTAATTGGATGATTTCGATCTAGGCTCTTCGGTTTTTACACCCAATAATTTACTTGCCACAAAAATTAAAAAGATTAGATAGGACACGTAGCGCAAAATTGAATTCTTATTAAAATTTAATTTAGAATTTAATTGAATTTAGACTCTTTAATTTTTGTAACTGATAATTCATTTAACACACATTAAAATTTAGATGAGACACATGGTGCAAAATTAGACTCTAATTCAGTATTTAAAGTCACTTTTATGCCATGCCATGCTCAAGATAATTGTATATCTTGTGAGTAGAGAAGGCCATTTTAGTAGTATGGGTAAGTAATGATGGAAATGGGAGAATGTCTAGCTAATTATGGATGCTAGACATTTGTATTACTGGGATTTTTCTGCTAGAAGAGAGATAAGCATTTATGGGTGAGTGTATGAGGGCTATTTATAAGCCAAGCCTCGAGAAGCTTCAGTTTTGAGTTAAGAACTAAGAACTCAAAACCTCAAAACCTCAATTAAAGAACCAATAAGCTGATTTATGAACTAAAAGCAAGAGAGTAAGTAGAAAATTTAAGAGAGGTAGATATGTCTGGTGTGTTGGTAAATGGCTCTATTTATAGTTGAGTTTAAAGGAGTATATAGCAAAGAATGACTCAGAAAAAATCAGTCTTAATTAGCAATATATATTCAGAAGAATATCCATCCTAGGATTCAACCAAGAATAGTAGGTTTAACTTTTAGGAATATTTGTTGTTTCAAGAATGTCATCTGGAGGTTCAAATTTAGTTGATCTTGGCATTTAATGCTGGGATTTTGAGGATTGTCCCCAACCAATGAGATTAAAGCATACATTAGGGCTGGAAACTCTATCGAAGATTTCCTTAGTGCCCTCTAGATTCCAAACCACATTTCCCTAAATTTCCCTATTAAGGTTCATGTGCTTGGTTCATAAATAAAAAAATACATATTTTTATTAAGAGAATATGTTGTTTAGTTGAGAATTTCTGAAGCTCTTGAGGTCTGGTTATGGCTTCATTTGCTTCTTGATCAAAACTTAGAGAGGAAGAAGATAGTGAGTTGAGTTCAGCTCTTATGCGTCATTTTCAGCCTTAGGTATGGTTATATTCAGTAGTTATTAGCTTGCCAATGAAGTTTTAATCCTAGCTTGACACATGTCCTTCTTAGATTTGATTTAATGAGCCAAATTTTGACTGTTATAGGTTCAAGCTGTCATCTAATTAGGCTGAAACTAATTGTGTGTTTAGCAAAAATTATTTTTGCCAACTTTTTTTGCTACTATTTATAGATCCCGCTGCACTTTTTGATACAATTCATGGGTTTCACTATACTATTTCAGCTAACTTTTATCTTTATTTACAGTATTTTCAGCAAAAAAAATTTAATTTCAGTAAAATAAGTGGATCCTAAACAGACCCAAAACGAGTAATTTGTCCAGCTGTCTTAGTTGCATGTGTGGGCTCTATTTGATGGAATTTGGCATATGGGCAACTGGGTTTATCCTCGAGCTTTCGGGCTTACACCATTGAAATAGCTCCTTGGGCCCTACAAAATAAATAGCCTTGCCATGATTTTATAATATACAAGCACTTTTATTAATTGTTATGTAATTGTAAAATAATTATTTTGGTATCGTGTGGGGCTGTTTGATATTGTTGTTTAAATAATAGTTTTTAGTGTTTAAACAACAATAATGCTTTCAAAATGTATTTCTATAACAATCAAACAAGAATTTTTACAATACTAAAACTGAACAACAATACTTAAACACTGCTACCAAATGGGCCCGTAATTTCTTATGGTTAAAATAAGCATAATTGCCATAGTTTTTGTAAAATGAGTATACGTTGTTGTTGTTGTTGTTGTTGTGTTGTGTTCTTTTTTTTTTTTTTTTTGCTTCAACGTAAAATGAATGTAGTTGCCATAAGTTTTGAATGTAACTTTTATAGGCTTAAGTATTAGAAACATATATTCATATTTCTCCATGGGCTTAAGGTATGCTTGTCATGGATTTTGGAAAAATGAATAGTATTATAGAATAAATGATTTTGTGAGATAGGTAATATGGTATAAATGATTGTCCTGAACCATGGGCTATATATTTGCTAGGAAATTTGATTTGCCAAACATTATTAACTTTGTGCTTTGAAATATGATTTTTTTTATTTTGTAGGAAAATATATTTTTTGCCAGAGTTTATTAATTTTGGTCTTTGAGTATAATATAATATTTTTTCCAAATAATATTTTGGTTTTTATGAAATAATTGTTTGTCAAAAATTAATAGTTTTGGGCTTTTGATAAAATCTTGCCAAGTATAGTATTTTGGCTTTTTGAAATAATGGTTTGTCAAAAATAGTATTTGAGTTTTTAATAAGATATTGTCAAGAATAATATTTGGGCTTTTATAGATATTGTCAAGTGTGGGCCTGGGCTTTGATAGATATTGCTAGGTGTTTCAATGGGCTATAATAGATGGTGTCATGTAGCAATTAGCTTTTAATGGTATCATGTAGTAATGGGCTTTTGGTAGTGTCATGTATAAATAGGCTTCTGATAGTGCCATGTAGCAATGAGTTTTTGATGTGTTTGTTAGGGTCTTGGGCTTCGCCAACAAGGTAAATAGGTTTGGGCATAATGTATTTGTTGGGCTTTTTGGGTTTTTCCAACAAGATAAATGGGTTCAGTCATATTGTACTTGTTGGGCATTTTGGGTTTTGCAAACAAGATAAATGAGTTTATTGCAAACTTTGCTGAAATCATCAATGATACAAGTCTAGATGGAAGAGATTACAATCTGTGTGACCCACCAATTCATCAATGATGTAAATATTTCAAGTTAATGAAATACTACTATCTATCTTTAAAAAAAGAAACAATCCAAATCTCATCAGATTAAAATTGGGTTGTCCTAGTCATGGATTTTTCTTCTTCATGTCAATATATATTATGATATTATCTACATATATATTTCTACATTTGATAGATAAAAACTAGAGTTTAGAGAAAGTTTAACTTAACATTAAAAATTCGAGAATGGTCTAATGTCTACCGCACAATTATGTTCAAAAGGCCTAAAATTTTGCCACGTGTCATTTGAGTAGCCATATATCTATTTGATTTATGATTCATATTAAATGTTATTTTTTTAATTTATAAATTTGATTATAGTAGTTATAAACATATTATATTTGAAAAAAAGAGATTATTTTCTCTACATTGGTATCTTAAAATAATTTGGATATTAGTATTTTTCACACGTACTTCATTATTCTTTATTATGTATAAAAATTTTGTTTAAACAAAATTATATTATTACATCATTATTTACTTGTTTGTTTATTTTTTAAACTTAAAGCGCGTATACTTACAGTTGAATTTAATATTTTGATTCAAATAAAAGTCTCTTGCATCACATGGGACGATTACAGGCTAGTCAAATAAGATAAAGAAACTCAACAAAGACAAAAATAAGAATAAAAATACATCGTTCATAACACCGCTTGCATGATAGTCTAAGTTAGAAGTCAAAGGTGCATGTGTTGTGGGAATGCCCTGCTGCACAAGATGTGTGGGCTAGTAGTCACACCAAGCTGCAGAAATGCTCACTCGGCCAGCAGGATGTAGTGCAGCTTTTTGAGTGTCTAATGAACAGGTTGGAACCAAATGAAATGGAGATTTTCATGGTGCTGGCCTGGATGTTATGGAACCAAAGGAATAGTGTAATGCATGGTGGGAAGATTAAGGATCCTAGATGGCTGAATACAAGAGCTGCAGAATGGTTGGAGGAGAATGCACAGGCACAAGAGCAACTTGCTGTCATTCCGAGGGAGTTGGGTGGAAATGTGTGGCAGCCACCACCTTCCCCTTTCTTCAAGCTAAATTTTGATGCTACCATATTTAGGGAGAGAGGCAGGTCTGGTTTTGGGGCTGTGATCAGAAATGAACATGGGGATGTAATGGCCGCGCTATCTGCAATTGGACCACCAGTTTCAAGCAGTGAAGTAGCAGAAACCTTGGCATGTAGAAAAGCAGTGGATTTTGCAATTGATACGGGTTTTGCTGAGCTAATTATTGAAGGTGATAGCATAAATGTTATGAGTGCACTTTCTGCATCAAGTCCGGATCTGTCAGCTTGTGGAAACGTGGTGGAAGGAAGATATTCAATGGCTCACCCGTGGGATTAGAAGGGTCTCTTTCAATTGGGTTAAGAGGGATTGTAATAGGATAGCTTATGTTTTAACTAGATATGCTAGTACCTTAAATGAGAACAGTTACTAGATGGAAAATGCTCCTCCAGTTGCTTTGGAAGCTTTGTACCAAAATTCAATTTTACTGAATGCATAATAGATGACTTCACTCTCAAAAAAAAAAAATGTTAGAAGTCAACGGAATAAGAAGGAAAAAAAGCTCTGTACCTTTTTTTTTTTTTTTTTTTTTTTTTTTTTTTTGAGAATCGGATCTGCACCTAATTCAATTAGCCAGGGAAAGGGTCAAGGAGACTCGTGAACTTTATTGGGCCGTAATAAAATGTTCCTAATCCAATTTCCAAACTACCCCCACATGGGTCAGCCAGTTATTCCTATTATATTAGCAATATTATATGATTTAAAATGAAATATAAATTTAGAAAAACGTTAACAAAGGTATTTTTAATGAACTATTTTAAGAAAGTTCTTATATATAAACAAAAAAAATAATTAATTTTTTGACAGCTTTTTCTATTTCTCATAAAGAGTAATGATACAATCATAAACTATTTTACAATATTTTTACAAATTATTGATGTGACAAATTTTTATTAGTTCTAATATGAGTCCACCACTAACATCACATTTATGTTTACCAATAATTATTTGAAAATTACTAAAACCACATTAGCAGTTTGTAAAAATGTTGTAAAATAGTTTGTGTTTGTAATATTACTCTTCTCATAAAATTGTTGTAAAAACTTTCCTAAAATGATTTATTAACAATTGCTCTAAGGGCACTCGTTAACATAACCCATAAATTTAATCTCTTCGAGACCTTTGGCACTTGAAATTCTCTTGGATCACATGGGAGGATTACAGGCTAGTCAAAATTAAAAAAGAAACCCAACAAAAATAAAAGTAAAAATACCGTTAATAACACGACTTACAGATAGTCAAGTTAAAAGTAAAAGAAATAACAAGAGTAAGAAAAAGTAGCTTTGTACCAAATTCAATTACAAAAAGAAAGTGTTAGAAATAAGCGCACTTGTTAATGAACTATATTAATAAAGTTTTTATAAGAAAATAAAAAAGAATTAATTTTTTGACAATTTTTTTAATTTTTCATAAAAGTATTGTAAATTTTTTTTAAAAATAATTTATTAACAATTGCTCTAAAAATACCCGTTAACATGAACCATAAATTTAATCTCTTAGAAACTTTTGGCACTTGAAAGTCTCTTGGATCACATGGTAGGATTACAAGCTAGTCAAAATTAAAAAAGAAACCGGACAAAAACAAAAATAAAAATACAGTTAATAACACGGCTTACATGATAGTCAAGTTAAAAGTAAAAGAAATAAGAAGAATAAGAAAAAGTAGCCCGGTACCAAATCCACTTACCTAGAGAAAGGGTTAGAAATAAAAGCATTTGTTAATGAACTATTTTAATAAAGTTTTTATAAGAAAAGAAAAAGAAATTAATTTTTTTACAATTTTTTCAATTTCACATAAAAGTATTATAAAAACTTTTCTAAAATGGTTTACAAACAATTGCTCAAAGAGCAACTGTTAATATGACCTGTAAATTTAATTTCTTGGAGACCTTTGGCACTAAAAGTCTCTTGCATCACATGGGAGGATTATAGGCTAGTCAAAATTAAAAAAGAAACCTAACAAAAACAAAAACAAAAATACTGTCAATAACACGGCGTACATGATAGTCAAGCTAAAAGTAAAAGAAATAAGAACAAGAAGAAGGAAAAGTAGCTTTGTACCAAATCCAATTACCCAGGGAAAGGGTTAAAGAGACTCGTGAAGTTTGGGTTGTAATAAAATATTCTAAATCTAATTTCCAAACTACCCCACATGGACCCTTACACACGCAGTTCCTTGGCAAATGTCACTTAAAGTCTCTTGCATCACATGGGAGGATTACAGGCTAGTCAAATTAAAAAAGAAACCCAGCATAGATAAAAAGAAAAATACCGTTTAAGAGACTATGAACTTTGGGTCTTATTGTCGATAGGGAAGTTCACTGCACACAAGCCGCACCCTTGTCAATATTCCTAATCCAATTTCCAAACTACCCCACATGGACCCATACACACGCAGTTCCTTTGCAAATGTCACTTAAAAGTCTCTTGCATCACATGGGAGGATTACAGGCTAGTCAAATTAAAAAAGAAACTCAGCAAAAAGAAAAATAAAAGTAAAAATATCGTTAATAACACGGCTTATGCACTGCACCCAATTCAATTACCCAGGGAAAGGGTTAGAGAGACTTTGAACTTTAGGTCTTATGGTCAATATTCCTAATTCAATTTCCAAACTACCCCACATGGGCCCTTACACACGCTGTTCCTTTGCAAATGTCACTGCTTGACTTGCTGCCATGGCCTTGCGAGTTCAATTATTTGTGGATTTCTTTTTTTTTTTTTTGGCTCAGAGCTGCTATAATGTATTTACACGTTTTTTTGGCCAGATTAGACTTGCTAGTCTTTAAAGATTAGAAGATCTCAGGGAATTTTTTTTTTTTTTTATCTGAATAACCTCAAAATCTATTGCAAGGGTGATTGAAATTTTAAGTGATAGTGGTTAAGGAATAAAATTGGTAAAATCGATTTGATTCTAGGGAGAATTTTTTTATTTTTTATTTTTTATTTTTTTTAAGAATAAGCATGTGTTGTTTTATGGCCCGTTTGGATTAAGGAAAGAGGGGAGGGGAAGTGGATAGAAGTAGAGTAAAATTAGGTGAAAATAGAAAAATTTTAGGCCAATTCTACCTTATTCCCCTCCCTTCTCCTCCTCAATCGAAATGGACCAATAGGATTGTAGAGGGTTTACCTATTTAGGACCAACTTGTAGCAAAATACAGTCTAAAAGAAAAAAAAAAAAAAAAAAAAGAAAAAGAAAAAAGAAAAAAGATGTTGCATAGGGATAGTTATGTCCAAAATGCTACTCATTTTCTCTCCACATTTCTCCCCAATTTGGGGAGAATGTATTTTGGAGGCCCAAGAACATTAGTTTCACTCCCCTTTTCTCTCCCAACAAAATAACACAAAAATTTATTTTCTCTCTCCCTTTTCCATCATCTTCCAAATCTTCTCAACCAAACTGAGTATCAGAGTTTGAGTAAGTAAAGTTCATGGATGAAAACAATACTTTAACTAAAAATAAATTGCAAACCACCTTAGCAGATGTGGCCTAAAATGCAACTTTTCAAATAAATGTTTGTTTGAGAATTTGTAGTTTTCGATAGGTTAATTGCAAAGTATTTATAAATATATATATATATATATATATATATATAATTTTTTGTAATTTTGTACTTAATGTGTGACAAAAAGCTAAAAACTAACATTATTTTTTAAAAAGTGAAAAGTTGATTTATTTGTAAGAAAATTGAGATAAAAAAAAAAAAAAAAAAAAGAAAAAACAAAAACTTTTAAGATGCAATTGTGGAAGCAGCCATGAAGGCCAGAGATTTTGGTTTTAGACAAGTTTTGTTCCTTACCAATTGCAAAAGAATCACCTAGGTTTGCAATGGTATTAGTCAACCAAGATAGTAGGAGACTTCTATGATGACAGACCTGCATTACCTCACTCAATAGGATTTATCCTTTTGTACTTTTTTTGTTCCAAAACTTATCCTGCGTAATGTGTTAGATGTTGCCTCTTTAGCTGTTCAAGCTCCGATCCACTACTGTTGGATCTCTCCCAATGTAACTTAACTTTGTCTTATGTTTATGCTATGGTATCAAAAAAATAAAAATAAAAAATTAGAAAAGAACCTATTTGGTTAATATGTTTAAAAAATACATTATTCTGTAATTGTGGCCACAAGTGATACACGTTTTCCCTTTCCTTATTCAACGGAGCATTCTCGACCCTCTTTTTTCTTTTACGTTCTCCTTCGCCAAATATGGCCCGGATTTTCCCCCTTCTTTTTGGGGCCCGGCAAAAAGATAAAAAGTGGAGAAGAAAAGTTAGAATTTAGGAGAGAGAAAAGGTCATGCGGGTGAGTAAACTAAAGAAGAATAAGAAAAAAAAAGAATAAAAAAAGAAAAATGAGGTAATACAGGTCAAAAAGTAGAGAGAGATAGGAAAAGTAGATTTTGAGAGAGAGAGAGAGAGAGAGAGAGAGAGAAGGAAAAATAGAAAATGCTAGGGCACACCTAATTCTATGTCCAAATCTATAATATGCTTAAGTATCACCTTATATTTCAATTTTTAGTCATTAAGTTCTCATAGTGATCTCATTTGTATGTACAAATTGAATCACAAATTAACACTCAAGGAAGTTTTGAAATTGGAATAGTCATATAGAAGGAGAAGGTAAGAAATAGTAGATTTTGGGAATGATATAAACATTAGAGGAAAGGGAGGAACAATAGTGCAGAAAAATTTTTAGTAGGACTCCGAATATATTCTGAACGAGTTATCTCAGGTTTGGTTTGGGGGTTTAATAAAAATATAAAATCCTAGTTTTTTATTATTATTATTATTATTTTTAGAAACAAGTGTCTCCTAGTTTTAATAAATATAATAATGTGTCTCTTCATTCCCAAAAAAGTGAGAGCGGGTAGGACTTTTTTTTTTTTTTTTTTTTTTTTTGGGGGGGGGGGGGGGGGGGGGGGGGGAAAAGCGGGGTAGGACTAGATTAGCATATGGGCCAAGTCCGCAGGTTCGTGTTTACATTCAAAAAAATTAAAATTAAATAAATGAAAAGGAGTTGTAAAGAAAATATAATAATATCTCATAGGAAATAATTCAATGGATGTCTCTAAAAACATGTGGGCTTTCAAAATCTTATCTAAAAAAAATATTAAGAGATCAACTAAAAGTTAAACTTTTTTAATTCTACATATATTATAGATATTTCATAATAATTAATAAATCCACCTGGTTGTTGGAATGAATTATTTCACTTTATCTATAATAATACCAATCTCGAGCAATTGTTTCCATAAAAAAGGTGAATTATTGGTGTTGTAAAGATGATCATGGAGGGTCCTGTGGGCTATGTAATCACATACTAGCTAGGATCATCTTAATTATTGCTATCAACAAAATATCTCATCAAAGAAATGAGAGAAGGGAATCGAATATTACACTAACGAAGGCCCCTTGTAGGACAGTTGAATTGGTCATTGGCACCCTTCCACTACATGTACAAGACATTATCAAATTTCAAAATATGCTCTCTCCAAATCTAAGTTCATATTAAGAAGTTCAAACTTGTTTAGATTTGAGGAAATGAAAGGATTTTGTTATCAGCTTTGCATCCCAGAGACAAAGGGAAACATTATTGCATTTTATTTTATTTTATTTTGCTTTTTATTTAGTTATTACATATATATATATATATATATATATATATATATTTTTTTTTTAAGGACAAAATAATATTTTTAAAAATTAGAAAAAATTAAAAAAGATAAGGGATAAAGTAGTCCAATGAAATTAAAACTTATAAATAGATCTAACTTCAAGCCCCATATTTTATCCATAGTTATTATAACTTCTTTTTTTTCTTTTTTTTTTTGAGGAAATAGTTATGACTATTATAACTTTCAAAATTATTTGATTTCTTTCTCATCCATACAATTACTAATTACGAACACAAGTAATTACGGAATAGAATTAGAAAACGAAAAAAAGAAAAAGAAATATTTAAGTACACCTACAGCCACAGAGCTTTCATGAGGTTAGTCGTCTTTGATGAGTTAGGCCACTTCTTGATGTTGAAAACCAGACTTCAAGTGTGTAATGATGAATGATAATTACAAACATGGTTGTCAAAATCGCGATCCGGATCGTAGGATCGTACGATTTTACGATCTCACCTCATCAAAACGTTTAAGATCGCACTAGGATCGTAAAAATGCTAGGATCGTATGTAGGATCGTGTAGGATCGTATAGGATCGTAGGATCGTATAGGATCCTACCGATCCTACCGATCCTACCAACAACATAAATTTTTGGTTTTTTTTTTTTTCTAAATTTTTTTTATTAAGTTTGTTTGATCATTTTATAGTTGTTGATTAGTGATAAAATATTTAGACTTCTATAATAATGAGTCTTTATAAATGTTCTTTGGAAAGTTCCATATTGTTTAGAAATAGTGAGCAACAATTTTGAGTTTAATCTTTCAAGCAATTTCTCTAGCGGTTGCAAACTCTAACATGAATATATGTGGCTCCCTTTCTGCAACCAAACACTAGAGTTTTATAGAAGACCCTGTGAGGTGTGAACTATTATCCTAAATCATCAAAATCAATAATGTTCATGGCATGAGAGTTGGGTTTTAGATATATTTACTAGGAAATTGATTCTACATTTGTCATTCATCTCCTAATATTACTAATATATATATATATATATATATATATAATTTTATCAGTTATGCTTGTATTTGTATATTGATCAATTGATTTTTTTGAGTATGCTCTTTAATTGTTATTGAGTGGTATAACTTGAATAGTTGAGTGTGACATTGTATCTTGATGTCTTTTGTAGTTCTAGTATACAAATATATAATGTCTACATAGATGATGAAATGGGTGATGATGATTAGGAATTTAGGACGGTAGTTATAAGAAACTTGGAATAAAAATAATTAAATGCTCACTTCACCTTAATATTCATTTTACTTTTGGATTTCATATTGTAGTTAGCTAGTTTCCATTTGTTAACTTATTTTGGATTTCAAACTTGGAACTTAGAACTTAGAACTTGAAAAATATTTTCCATATGTTTTGATAAATATTTTGGTATTTGGTTGCTTATTAAACATTTATTGAACTTTTTAAATACATTAGGTCAAAACTATAATATATTTATTTCGTTAGTATAGACTTAGTGACGTATGACATGCAAATAATATCATATGATGCAAATCTTAGTTTTTTTGTGGATGAATTTATAATTTATGTGATTATTCAACATACAAAGTCATTATCAATGTGTTTTTTGCTTTAAATCTGAAAATATGTAGGATCTTACGATTTACGATTCGATCCTACGATTTACGATCCTACCTACCTTCAACGATCTCACGTAGGATCCCGATTTTGACAACCTTGATTACAAACATTATCAAAGTTGAAAGTGGTATTGCCTGTGCGATGGTACCAAGTGTTGACTCTGAGGCCTTTATTGACGGTAGTGGCTGCTCCACCCAAGTCAACTCAGGTTTGTTTTCTTCAATTGAAAACTTTCTTTGGAATTTATAACAACAACATGACTAAATATATACTACAAACTTGTGTATCCAGCTCTGCCTCGTACTCAAATTTTATACCAGCTTTCTTTCCCGGTGGGCAAATGCCTCTAGAAACTTCTTCTCAGTCATTTGGGTCCCTTAATTTGCAGATCAAAACAGCCTCCAGATTAGAGTACATGAGCATGGGAATTAAGTCCTGTCTACAAACACGCATTATACCTTCAGACAGTGCAATAGCTGGCTCAACGGTATTGTGAAAGTTATATGTCAAGAGTGAAGGATTTCTAACAATGACTTTGGCAAGAACATCCCTTGACACAAACAATGTCCTGAAGAACTCAAGCCTCTCATCAAAACAATGATTCATTCGACAACTAAGAAACCATGTAATGCTAGCCTCGCGTAAAGAAGGCCTGCCTACAAATAATTTCAAAATTTCAGTATCATTATAGCCTCATTTCTTAAGGATAAAGTTTAGCTACAAAATTAATTGTAACCTTAGGCTACAACCTTAGTCAATATTTTTTTTTATTGGAGGTGTATTTTGACAAATCCACCATTGAATTACATCTTCTTATTATATCCTTCTTGCTTGCAAAATTTCTAGAAAATTAAAGATTAATAACTAAATCATCAATAAATTGTTGAAATCACAAGTTTTCATAATTTAAAATTATGCATAAAGTATAAGCTTACAGATCGTATAATAAATAATATTCGATTGACATAAAATTTTACATATGTATTAAAAGAGTAAAGAATATGTAATTCAACAGTTAGATTTTCAAAATATGTAATAATATTTATTTTATTGAATAAGATTATAACCTTAAGTTACAACTAATTTTAAAGTTAAACTTTGACATTTCCTTAAAACTTCGATAGAGTTCTTTGGATGCACTACAACTTCTTCGACTTGGTTCAGACTTTCCGCTGAATAGGTTTCATGAATTCCAAATACTTGGAAACCAAAGCAAATGATACGGTACAGAGATTATTAAGATTCAGAGCTGGGTATTGATTGCAACAATGTGCAAACCCAAACATAAGTCCACCTATAAGCCCATGTTAGGAATATGAAATAATTGTTGTAATCCCTTTAGTTAGGTAGTTAGCTAGTTGGTTGAGATTAGTATAAGTTAGTTAGGATTTAAACACATGTAACTCATTTAACACATGACTTCATAGAGCACATGTTGAATTAACTAGCCAATTATCTTAAACCATGTAGACCAATAACATTAGAGCTAGTCTCCTATAAATACATGATTATAATTCAACATTACATATGAATTGAAGAATAAACCAACTTATTGCTTAACTGCATTAGTGCATCTCTTTTTTTTTTCTTTCTCTTAATCTCTTTCTTTCTCTTGGAGGGTGACTACCTCGAATCAAATTAATTTCGCTACAACTCCCATCAATTCCCCCACAATTCTTATCCATCCCCATTAGGAATCACCGGATCCCGAACAAGTAGTATCAGAGCCGTTCATCTCGAAACCGTGGTTGAAACTAAATCTACAATACTTCTAAACGAAGCTATTTCCAGCTTTCAAGAAGTTTAGAAAAAACTTAGTATCATTTGGCAAAAATTATCTGATGCAGAATCAAGAAGACAACAACCCCAAACACTTCGGTCCAATGAGAATCATATATCAAGCAATGCTCTAGCCATAAGTTTTCCAAAATCCATCAAGATTGATTTTCCTAGATTCAAGGGTGAAGAATCTACTGCTTGGGTTTATAAATCAAACCAATACTTCAACTATTACAAGACCCCAAATCATGAAAAGCTTCCAATGGAATATTTTCACATGGATGGAGAAGTATTTGTGTGGTTTGAAGATGCTAAAGATATTGGGTTATTTGTTAATTGAGATGCCTTTGTTCAAGCACTATAAGTCAGATTTGGATCTACTGCCTGTGACAATCCATTGAAGGCTACTATTAAAGAACCACCTGTTCTTGTGAGTAATCCAATGCTCATTGGCATTCGCCAAACTTATGCTTCACCAAATGGGTATGTTCATGCAATCAAGAATGAAGACGTAGACTTACCACACACTCACATTAGAGCCCAAATCTCGTTGCTTAGTGGCTTTCACTAAGCCAAGGAACTAGATGCTTTTCTTCTTGGTGATAGCTATGGGATAAATGATAGATTCCATAACCGATATGATCACAATTTTTATAAGAAATTAAGTTCTATATTGCTAAAGGTTAAGTTCAATACGATTGCTTTGTGTTATGCTCCTATGTCATGGGCTTTAATTAATTTCTTTAGAGTTGTTTGTGTAATCAACGATCAAGATGCTTTGGCGTATTGGGTTAGTAGCTAGTTTCCCCTAAAAAATGTGTCTTTTCACAACAACACCTTATGGGCAAGGTGTTTTCAAGGGGAGAGAAATATTAAGAATATGAAATAATTGTTGTAATTCTTTTAGTTAGGTAATTAGCTAGTTGATTGAGATTAGGATGAGCTAGTTAGGATTTGAGCACATGTAAGTCACTTAACATATGGCTTAATTCATAGAGCACATGTTGAATTAACATGTAGCTCATTTAACACATAACTTAATTCATAGAGCACATGTTGAATTAACTAGCCAATTATCTTGAGCCATGTAGTCCAATGATATTAGAGCTACTCTCTTACAAATGCATGATTGCAATTCAACATTATATAAGAATTGAAGAATAAACCAACTCATTGCTTAAGTGCATTAGTGCATCTCTCTCTCTTTCTCTCTCTCTCTCTCTCTCTTAATCTATTTCTTTCTCTATGGAGAGTGACTACCTCGAATTAAGTTAATTTTCCTATAATTCCCATCAATTCTCCTACAATTCTTATCCATTCCCATTGGGAACCATCAGGTTCCTAATAGCCCATAACACAATTTGTTTTCTAAATCCATCTACCAACCTACATGTAAGTGTACATGAGGGTCCATTTCAAGAGGTGTCTTGTAATCCACTACCTACCCTGAACTCTAACCCAACCCAATCAAGGGCAGGCTAACAAATTTAGAGGCCTAAGGCAATATATTTAAATAGGGTCTTTTTATCATTACTTAAATAATATTTAACTAGCTTTTAATATCATAATTTTTTTCATAACAAAAATCCATTCTTTTTATTTTTTAATATGCTTTTTAAAGTTATAAAAAATTTTACTACAAAAATCTTCTCAAAAAAAATTACTACAAAAAAACTTAACAAATGATGTAGATATGAATGTGATTAATGACACTTTAAGAAGATAATAACAAGGCATTTGAATGAATGATGTTAGGGATATCATAAAATGGACAAAATTTAGCTACAAAAGTAGTTGTAGCCTAACCTTGCTCAATATCTTTTTATTGAAGATGAATTTTGAAAAATCCACTATTAGATTACATCTTTTTCTTATATCTCCCATGCTCGCGAAATTTCTAAAAAATTAAAGATCAATAGTTTTGTTATCAATAAATTGTTTTAATTGCTAGTTTTGTATTTATTTTAAAATTATACATAAAATGTAAGCTTATAGATCATATTGTAAATAATATTCAATTGCCACAAAATTTGAAATGTGTATTAAGAGCGTAAAAAACATGCAATCCAACAATTTGATTTTCAAAATATATAGTAATGTTAATTTTTTTAAAAGGAGATTGTAACCTTAGGCTACAACCAATTTTGTGGCTAAATTTTACCCTTATAAATTTTACAACTTGAGTCTTACAAAAATATATCACCAATCACAAAATGTAATTCAAAAATGTATTTAATAGGTTGTTGATGTTCACAAATCATATTAATTGTCACATCAATTTGTAAAGGCTTTTAAAGTAAAATTTATGGTATTTCTAACATTTTCCTATTTGAATTATTTCTTGTGATTAGTAACACATATATTTGTAAGACTTGCGTATTTAAAGTTGTACTATCTCTAGCATTGCTCAATTCTTTGGACTTTTTAAAAGTAGAGGAATAATGTAAAGCTTTTTTTTTCCCCCTATATCTCCAAAAAAATATATCAATTTTTGCCTCAAAAGTTGGTGTCATTCTCTAGGAAGGGGCCTAGGCAATGGCCTAAGTGGCCTAGGCCTAGGGCCAGCCCTAAATGCAATCTTCATAATTAAGCTCATATATTTCATCAATGGCTAAAGATATTGCAAGTGAGCCCATGCATGGTTGTCAAAATCTCAATTTGGATCCTACGATTTTACAATCCTACCTGCCCAAGAAGATCTGGATCTTTCAAAGATCTTTACAATCATTCAAGATTAGTAGGATCGTACAATTTTGATGATCCCAAACAATATTACTTTCTTGTAATCTTCTTTAATTTCACAAAAGGCTCAGTTGAACCCAAATGAAAAATAACATCCCAATAGACCAAGTTTTACTATTCTAATGTAGAGAGATAGAGTGTCACTTAGACCTAAATAAAAAATAACATCCCAATAGAGTGTTACGTTTTGAGGTTTTTGGTCTCTTTAAATGATGCTTACAAATGGATGTAGTGATGTATAGTAATTACATCAAATGGATGCAAATTTTTGGTTTTTTATGAATGAATGTATAATTTATGTGATTATTTAATATACCAATGTATATTTTTTGTTTTTTTTTCTCCATAGGATCTTATGATCTACAATCCGATATTATGATCTATGACTCCACCTACCTCTCACGATCCTACGTAGGTGCTTTTAATGTTGTTTAGTCAAATTAAGGTTTTATATGTTTTTGTAGCCATCTTAGGGTTTCCAGTTGCCCTACGTTTTTTTTTTACTATTTAAATGCAATGTAGCCTCTAAAGGCAATTCAGTTTTCAGATTTATAAAAATACAAACTTTGTCTATTTCTTTTTGGTAGATTCCAGAACTCTATCACCTTTTGTATTTAAGGAATCTCTTATGGATTTGAGGTTTACTACCAGAAACTAACAGTTTAATTTTCGTACCATCAAGAGATTATCGTGTGTGTTTTCTTCAAGCTTCCGCAACATCAGCTGTGTATCTAAGAGTTTGGCCCTTTTAGATAGATACCACTATCAGTTTTTTTTTTTTAAAAAAAAAACCTTCTCTCTCTCCTTATGTGTGTTAAAATACTTAGTATTTTAAAATAATAATACAAAATTATTCCCTCTTATTATTTATATTTAATGTAAAACTTTATTCACATGGTTATAATTAAAGTGGTATAAACAAAAGTCTTTCTTAATGACATAGGGCGATTACGGATTTACAGGCTTGTCAAATTAAAGAAGGAGAGGAAAAAGAAACTAAAAGTAATTTAAAAACAAAGAAGAAGAAAAAGAAGAATATTGTATACTGATATAAATAAAAATACTGATCATTACACATATTATTACATGATAATCAAAGTTATCAAATAAGAAGAAAAATAGCTCTGCACCTAACTCAGGAAAAGGGTCTAAAGAGACTGCTAATCCGACCTACCCCATGTGAGCAAAATTCGGATAACTCGAAATCACACAACAACCCCTCATTTCTAATTGAATTGTTAAATATTAGCATTGATACATTGTGTTGAATATGTTAGTATGGATGCGGTAGTGAAACCAAAAAGTATAGAATACAATAACACACGAGAATTACGTGATTCAGCCTAATAGCCTACATTCACGAAGAAAACCTTAAAGTGCTACATTAATAATATATTAGAGTGTAGTACAAATCCTGTGTTACAATGAACCATAACATGTGTTTATATAGTAGAGTAAACCCTAAATTAATAGACTTCTAGTACAAGTGGGGGACTTGGCTTGCACACAAAATAGAATTAGGCTTGGGCTTATACTAATAGGCTAATATATCTCTAACACCCCCTCTCAAACTCAAGATGGAAGCTTGATGAAACCTTGATGAAACCTTGAGATTTGATAAGGTTGAGAAAAGCCCTTGAATGAAGTTTGGCTCTGTGACAGTAGTTTGAGAAATGCAATGGTCTTGCAGTGTTGATGCGACTTCTAATGGTAGCATGACTACACCAGAGAGTTTTGATGGTAGAAGTAGAAATCCAAAGAAGATGAATGTAGCAAAAAAATATCGAGAAAGACAAAGATTGCTCTTAATACACGTAAAGACAAAAAACCATGACTACAGGAAGGTGGCTCTAATACCATGTTAAATATTAGTATTAATACACCATGTTGAATATTCTAGTATGAATACGGAAGCAAAAGCATAAAGTATATAACACAATAACACACGAGAATTACATGGTTCAGTCTAAAGGCTTACATCTACGAAGGAAACCTTAAAGGGCTACATTAATAATATATTAGAGTATAGTACAAATCATGTGTAGCAATAAACCATAACATGTGTTTATATAATAGACTAAACCGTAAACTAATAGACTTCTAGTATAAGTAGGGGACTTAATTTATACACAAAATAAAATTAGACTTAGACTTATGCTAATGGACTAATATACCTCTAACATGAATAATAATATATTTGTTGTCTTCAGTCTTCACTATACATCATCGTGAATGATCATGTACAAATCTTATGACGTTGTTTCCACGAAAGAGCCTATTTATTGTCATTGATGACACGAATCAAACGGTAGTGTTGACTCCGGGGTCTCTGTTTTTTTTTGTTGCTAAATAAACTCTGGGGTCTTTGTTGACAGCACTAGTCTAGGCCCTCAGTTATCAACATAGTCAAATGAAGCTATATCTACCACTTATTTGAGTGGTTTTTGTTGACACTTGCACTCGGCGTGAGTTGTATTTGAGTACAAATTTTCTCTTAAAGTATGATAATAGGAGAGAGTAGGAGAAAAAAACTCCAAGCATTTCTCTCTTTAAGGATGAGTAACTCTCTAATAAAGTGGGTGTGTTGCATAAACATCTTTAGAGTTTTTTTTTTCTCAATAGTCTCTTTACAATTTTGTAGATAATAAAGATATATATAGTATGGGTGAAAAGTATAATAGCCATACTTAAAATTCATCAAGGCAATGAGTTTTGCGGGGTCACTCATGACTTGGCCTGAGTTTTGAAGTGACTCGCGAAATACAGTCTGACATTTGACTCTTCAATTTTTAGCATGTACTCCTCATTTGACCTTCGCAGGTTGCACCACTCGCGAGTGAAGTCACGAGATCAACTTCTTGAGCAAATCTTCACCAACTTAAATTACTTAAGAACAAAGTTTCTCTCCAAATTAATTTGGAGAAAAACCCTTTAAACTTATCATATATCTTTTTTTTAGGTGTGAATTTTGAAAATCTAATTGTTGAATTTCATGTTCCTTATGTTCTTAACATGCATATCAAATTTCATTCAAATCGGATTTTATTTACTATTTGATCAATGAACTTATTTTTTACACACAATTTTAGATTACAAAAACTTGAAATTTTAACATATGTTTGATGACATAGTAATTGATTTTTTATTTTCTTGAAATTTTGCAATCATGAATAATATAATAAGAACATGCAATCTAACGGTTAGATTTTTAAATTTCACACTCAATATAAAAATATTTGATAAGTTTGAAGGGTTTCTCTCTAAACTAGTTTGGAGATAAACTTTTTTCATTGCTTAATACTAAACCTATTATAATAATTCCTACAAAATACATGGAAATAAATTAACATAATGATATTGAAAAACCATAATTTAGCAAGAAAAAGTAGTTCTGCACTGTACCTAATTCAATTATCTAGGGAAAGGGTTAAAGAGACTCTGAACTTTGGGTCTTACTGCCAATATTCCTAATCCAATTTCCAAACTACCCCCGCATGGACCCTTACACACGCAGTTCCAATTTCCAAACTGCTTGACTTGCGGCAATGGCCCCGAGAGTTTAACTGAATTTGGATTTTTTTTTTTTTTTTTTTTTGCTCAGATCGAGTTGCTATAATGTTTCATCAGAATCACGAATCACGAATCCTTGTCCTACCAATGAAACTTTGGAAAAAATTGCGGCAACAAAATTTGCCTTATAAGATCTTAACTAAAGGTGGAGACCATCGAGTAGGACTCTTACACGGCTCTTGGCTACTTGCTTTTTTCAATGAAATCATTATCTCCTTTGCCGTAATGCTTGTTGAATAACATAACATAAAATTATAATTCAATAATTCCTGCATTTTGATTAGAGTAACTATATATCTATTTGATTTAGGTGAAAATATTATTTAGGTCCTTACATTTTAGGGTCACAATCAATTTAGTTAATACATTTTGGCAGCACTTAATTTAATTCCTGTAATTTTTAAGTCATAAACGAAAGATGTCTATATAACTAGTAGTGTGCATTGCTAGCACTCTTGAAGTGTATGTGGTCTATAGAATAATATTGAAAAAAATGCCACCTCAGTAATTTATTAAATTAAAAAAGTAAAAAAAATAAAGAATAAAAGCAAAATTTTGAACCGATGAAATTACGAAAAAAAAAAAGTAAAATGAATTAAAAAAAAAACTCAAAATTCCCTATTTATTTTTCTCTTATTTTCTTGCAATCTAAACACTAAGAATAAGAATATATTGTTCACCAAAAAAAAAAAAAAAACAACAACAATAACAGCAACAACAACTACAACAACATTGGTCATTAGTTAGGAAAAAAGTAAAATAAAAAGAAAAAGTAGCTCTGCGCCAAATGCACTTACCCCGGGAAAGGGCTAAAGAGGCTCTTGAACTTTGAGTCATAATAAAATATTCCTAATCCAATTTCCAAACTACCCCACGAGGGCCCTTGATATAAGAAAATTCGATGTCTTTACTTACATCAAAGATTAGAAGATCCTCGGGTATTTTGAGTGGAGTAGAGATAGGGTTGTAAACGAGCTAGACATTATTGAGTAGTGCATGTTTGAGCTTAACTCGTTAATAGAAATTAAATGCTCAAACTTGGCTTGAGTTTGAGACAAACCTAAAATTAATGTTTAAATTCGAGCTCATGAAAATGCCAAAAACTTTGAGCTTTACTTGGCTTGATTAATTAGTCAAATTAAGCTCAAACTTAATATCAAGCTTAAACTCGAACTCAAGTCAAGTTTTTTAGCTTGGGATCCAAACTAATTGCATCATTAAATGCTTATATCACCAAAAATCAAGTAAACAAAATAATAATAATAATAATAATATTCATTTTATCATGCTTCTAATTCCACTTGTGATTAAAAATTGTTCAAATTACAACTTTACATAATTAAATCCATCAATTCTTCATTCATTGTCTATAGCTTGAGTAATTGTTCAAAATACAATTTTTACAACCACATTTGTCATCTGCACAACTATAATTTTCACAAATCTAAATAAATTAGTATTCCAAAATGTATATGAATAAGCAAGTTATAAATTAACATTCCAAAACACGTGTAATGTCATAATAATGAATTTATTTAGTAAACATACATCAAGCTATAAACACGCTTAAGCACGGCATGCTTTGTATTGAGTCATATTGTTCACGAGCTTGTTAAGGAACAATTTTTTTTGTCTGGACTCGACTTGTTATCAAACAAGCCCAAAACTAAGGGTCATGCTTAGCTTATTTATAAACAAACAAGCATGAATAAGCTTTTTATTGAGTCGAGCCTGAGTTGTTCATGAACCGCTTAATTCGTTTACAACCCTAAGCGGAGAATACAGTCTAGCAACACTGGCATGGACAATGGATTCTTTATGACTCGATTTAGAAGTCAATTACAACGGTTCCTTTCATGTCTCTAGCGTATTCCGAGCTCACCTCACTGTCTAATCAAAGCAATTTCAGTACATTCTATTTTCTATTGAAAATTCATCATTTTTATAGTTCCTATGAATTTCTTTTTGGTAGTCTTGCTGCCTTGATTTCTTAGTTCTTGTAACTTGGTTTAGTATAGAATATATGCCTATCGAATTATATAAATTATATTACTTGCAGGTTACTCTGAAAACACAACAATATCAAAGTTAAAATAAGTATATATAATAAAAAATAAAAATAAAAAGTAACAATCGGTCACATAAATTTTTCTACAATTTCTTTTCACGCGGGGCTAAAATCAGATGATCTCTTTGTTGTGTCTGCCCAACGGCCTATGCACGTTAACAAAGTAATTTCTTTGTTTGTTCGCTTTCACTTTTTTTTTTTCTTAATTTTTTATTTTATTTTATGAAGACAGGACTGCTTTTGGAAGCGCATTATCAATTTATTAATACTAAATCATAGAAAATTTGATCAATTAAAGATCTCACGGATTTTACATTTTTGGAGGTATTTGACAAATAGCATTAACGCACTAGAAGGTATCAGCACATCGTTTACTAAAGTTGCCATCTTACTTTTGATAAATTATTAGGTTTCATTGTTCTGTACTTTAAATATAATATATTTTTCAATTATAAATTATTTTTCATATATTTTCAAACATTTTGGGAGAAAATATCCATTGTCCATCTAGATATGAATAAATTTGTTACTAGAAAATATCCATCTAAATATGAAAAACTTAAAAATAGATGAAGAGAAAACTAGGAAAACAAATTAAATCTCAAAAGGCATCTATGGATAAATTTGTTACTAATATTAAACTAAAAACAACAGAAATTTTGGGAGAAAATATAATAAAGTAACAAAAAATTCACTGGAAAGAGTTAGAAAGTAATAAAATTATACAAAAATATTATTAAATTAAATTAAAGCTCCTCTTAAAATTTTTTCCTTAAGCTCGAAAATTAGTTAAGCCAGTTATGGTTAAATTGACTTTTGTATTGAAAATGTCAGGTCTGTTTGTTTTTCTATCTCAAACTCATATTTTTACATTTTAAACAGCATTACACTTTTTTATATACTTTTTTCCCCACACGTATTTCAAAAAATTACAAAAATCTCATATCAAACTACTCTACCAAACACCCCCATAATATCTTAAATGATATTTTCGTTCTCCTATGCGTAGTGGGCTAACGATTCTAGCTTCTATGTGAAGATATTTGACTGAAATGAGTAAAATCAAATTGTATTTTCAGCAAAACTCTTAGTCTCTTACAAATCATGAAAGTGAATGATATTGGAAGGTATTGTTAACATAAACTGGGGCCTTTTTGTTTAATATGAAATTTATCCCATTTTAATTGTGTTTTTTTTTTGTGTTAAATATTGCATACGCAGGTGTGGATGTGAAAATTGCTTATATAAGTGCAATGTTAATTCGAATATGAAAAGTTTAGTTATGAAACCAAATTCTGATTGAGTAAATTTTTTTGAGATAAACAATGTTTTCTTAGTTGATATAATTTAACATTTGTTATCTTGCAAGAGAGAAGATGACACTTGACAGAGCCACAATACCAATCTTGTTCTAGACTTGACTTGCTATTCATATCTCATTTGCGAAATGACCATTTCCAAGGGGTAACTGTTGAGTACTTCCAGAGTACTATAAATGCATATTTCATTCGCTCACATAACTGTAAGTTCCACTAATTAAATTTATAGTGGGACTCACAATTCATGTGAAAGGGAGAATTACGCATTTATGATATTTTCGAAATATTCAGAGAATGTTTGGTACATGTGTTTTAAAACATATTTTTTGTTATTCGAAAACATGTATGAAAATACATGTGAATAAAAAAAGGTGTAAAAAAATGTGTAATATTGTTTAAAAACTGAACCTATGTAGTAGAGTTTGAACTTTGAGTTGCAATATTCCTGAACCTGCTAATGGGGCCAATTTAAATCACTCATTTGTCTTCACTCCGCATAAAATGAAGATTGTTCAAAGTTTAAACTCATGTGCTCTGCTGTCTGCACCAATTCAAATCTTGAGCCCATTGTTTTCAAGAAAGACTGAAAGAGGACCATTATTTATGACACAAATCACACGGTTGAGTTGACCCAAGGGTCTTTGTCCAAGGTAGTGGGTCTTTCTTGGAAGCATGCACGCAATCAAATTTTTATTTTTATTTTTAATTTTTAATTTTTGAATCTAGGCTATCAATATATTGATAATGTACCTGGACATAACTTTAAAAGTTTAAAAATTAATCAAAATAACAACAACAAAAAAATTCAAACAACATTGAAATTAGACTAAACAAAACCAATGAACAAAATATTCGACAAAAACCTCATTCAAAAAAATATTGTAAGGACCTCAAACGCTTCCCTTTAGTTTATGCACTCGAAGTTCTCATACAATACATTTGGTAGAGAGGGTTCAACAACCAAGAAGCCAAAGAAAAATATCCCATCCAATTTCCTAGTGTTCGGACTTTAATTTATATCATCAGTTCCCTTCATCATGGCCTTACACCTCACATCTACTAAGCTTCTCCCTCTAACACCTGTCCGTCGGTAATGGAGCAGAGTTCTAACTTTTCATTCGGCACTGTTCAGGTCATATCTACATTAATGCAACGGATTGAGTTGGTGTCCTCCCATTAATGCAACCAGAGTGGTTGTTGTTGGGCATTTAATGCAACTAAGATTGGCTTGTCACCTTCAGATATTTTTGATCTTTAAGTCTGCAATGCCCGTGCCACATCATCTTCGGGTCTCCCCAGATAATTTCTCTTACTCCTTTACTTCATCTTGCTAAGGCACGTCGATCTCCCTTTCCTCGGGTCTTCGGGGTCACGGGTCCTCAGAACCTCACAATAGACCCTTTAACACTTGAGTTATTAACGACCAGTTAATAACCAAGTTTTAATATTTTACACACGCTTCTTTCCTTCCCCTTACTTTCACACGTGCAACCGTCTTTTCACTGCCCCATGACCCGCATCTGGCGCCTTGTATCCCACGACAGAGCATTTATGGAATCTGGCGTTTCGTTTCCCGTGCACGTTCTACGGCTGGATGTGTTATGTACGGTCCAGATCCCGCGTTCAATTATGAGCGGGAAAGTTACCGCTCTTATTTATTTCGCCCTTCCCCTATAAAAGCAACCCTTTGGCCATATGTAGCTCATTTTGGCATTCTGAAGGATTAAAGGAAGAGTGAGCTCCCGAGGACCATTTTTAGGCGATCTTCAGAGGTGTGTTCATTTTCCCTTTATTTCTTTCTATTTGCTTACTTTACCGCGGGGATTAATGGGTAGGTACGCTAAGTTAGTAAACACGGATGAGGCAAAGGCGGCCTTTAAAACCCGGTATAGGATCCCTGATGACGTAGATATCATGTATTGCGAGCTAGAAGAGATTCCACTCGTGCCTCGCCCCCCCCGAGTCCGTTTTGATTCCCATTATTGCGTTTATTGAGGGGGGGCATGGAGATACCTATGGGTAGGGTAACCAGGGATTTCTTAATAAACTATAGGCTTACCCCCTCACAATGTTCCCCGAACGTCCTTAGAATTTTAGGATGCACAGATGCCCTTAATCGGAAAATGGGGACCAATCTGACCTAGCAGGATGTCAATTGGGTATACAACTGTCAAAAAGGGGATAGAACTAAATATTATATGAAGTGTAGGGTCCCCTCCGTTAGGTTGATTTCTTGTCTACCTGATTCAAGCAAAGGGATGGATGAAGATTTCCTTGTCATCTCGGGCAACTGGCATGACGGTTTACACTGCCCTACCCGAGAAGGGGTTCCAGGTAGGGTTCCCGAGGACTAACTTAGTACTTAGGATTTGACCAAATTCCTTTTATGTGCCTCCTAATACTTTAACGTGTTTGTCCTTAATGGGTTTGTTCCTTGCTACAGACGATTACCACACCGCTCCGAACCTGTCTGCTGTGAACTGCGCCGATCTGAACAGAATTCTACGATCAGAGATCTTTTTGCATCGGGACGGACAACTCCGAGCAGCCCACGTCATCCTAGGATACACCCCATGCACGAGACGTTTCCAAAGCCCGAAGAACGTAATACGAGCGAGGGATCTACGCCTTGCTCAAATTGACGTAGCAGCCCCAGGATTTCTGCTACCCACACCCCCGCCCGCAGGAACTCAAGACGCACAGCTGCCTGCTCCCCTTGCCGCCCAGTTAATTTATCCCCCCTTGGACCAAGCTGCTACTCTTGCTGCCGAGGACAGAGTTGCTACCCCCGAGCCAAATCCTCCCGAAGTGACCGATAAGGACTTTGAGGTGTTCTACCGTCCAGACGCTCCCTCCAACTCCAACCCATCGACCAGCGACATGGGTTTCCAAGAGAAAGAGCCCGACTTGTTAGCCTTACTGCAGGCGCATGCAGGAGACTCCTCTCCGGCAATCCCGGTCCCCCCTCGTCCAGTCACTCCGGTTGTGACCCATGCCCCTTCCTCGGAGGCGGTGGACAAGAAACGGAAAAGGGGCCAAAGCAGTAAACAAGTGATAGAAATTGAAGAAGGGGAGAGTCTTGACCCTTCCGCTAAAGATACCAGGGCGGGGAAAGCCCTTTCCAAGAAAGCTGCTCCTACTGGTTCGTCTAAGGACCCCAGTGGTGAGTCTGTGAAGAAGGCGTCAGCCTGGCGACCCAACTTTACTCTTAGTTCGGGTAGCCCTGTCATGGATGATGCTAACTTACGGGACCCGAAGAAGGGAAGCTCGAGCCTGGTGGCCGAGTGTCTAGAGAAGGCTCTATGCCTTCCAGAAGATATGGCGGAGTTGCGGTCCTTCCGCAAGAGGGAAGTTTTTTTATCTCTGAAGCAGGACTTAGCCAAGGTATTTTCCAAATCTTTGCACGTTCCACATAGGAGTTTAACTTTTCATTATGATTTAACTCTATTAACTTGAATATATTACAGGCAGTTCAGGCTTCGTTTATGGCTGAGGAATGGGTAGATCATTCACTAGATCTTGCCCGAAAAGCTGATCAAAATGCCGAGGCAGCAGTGAAGGCACAGAAAGAGGCCGAGTTGAATTTGAAAGAGACCCTCACTCGCCTGTCCGAGGTAGAAAAGGCTTACAAGAACGCTGAATTAGCTCTGAAGAGCTATGAGTCGCAAGCCAATCTTGCTCTTGAGGCCCAAAAACAGGCTCAAAGCAGGCTCGCCATCTTCGCGGTCGAGCTCAAAAAGGCAAAAGACTCGCTGGCTAAGAAGGATCAGGAGCAGGCTATTGTCGAGCAAGCGGCGTACGACGCTGGGATGAAAAAAGCATCTGACAGCTTAACTGCCCAACTAAGGGGGGTTGCCAGAACGTTATGCTCGGAGGTATGGGGTCATGCCCTGAACGCTGCGGGGGTAGATGCTGACGCAGTGCTTCGTAATCCTGATAACATTTATTATCCCCCAGCACTACGCTTAGCGCCTACTCTCCCAACATCAACGAATGATCCTAAAGCGCCTATCCCTGCTTCTGTTCCTTCTGATGCCCCAACCACAAAAGACCCTTCTCTCCCACATGAGCCCGTGGAGCAAGCAACTGAAGTGGATTTGGCTGAAGAGCCAAAAAAGAAGAAAAAAGAAAAAGAACCGGAGAAGAAGAAGGACAAGCAACCTGTTACTTAATCATTATGTAATCTTTTGCTGCTTTTTTTTCTTTTTCTTTTTTTTTTCTTTTTTTTTCTTTTTTTTTTTTTTTGTTGCGGATGTAAGGGGCTATGTGATGACCCCATTTTTGGACCAAAGTTTTAAGGGATCAATATTCAGCCATTCTTCTTTAGCTTTATGCAAAACTCTTATCATAATGTGATGTCATCCACCTGTCATTTTTGTAAGCATCCATATAAGCGTTTTCTTAAATCGAAAAATCATAAGGCCACCTCAAACTTACTTGAAATAAAAATCATAAGGTCACTTCAAACTTGGTAGGCCACCTTTAAACTGGTCATCATACTTGTAAAAAAAAAAAAAACAACTCAACCTGGGCACTATAGTTTTATAAAAATTTTTGTAAAGCCTAAGATTTCTTACGCTAGTAAGTGATGAGGCTTAATGGTATGCTTATATTAATACTTAGATGCTTGAGAATCATCAGCCTTTACCTTTTCCTAGACTTGTGGCCCAATTTAGCCGAGCAAGAGCTAAAGTTAGTTTAATGCGTGTATGCTTTGCAAGTGATTAATTTCTCTTAGACTTGTGGCCCGAGGAGCCGAACAAGAACTAAGGTCAGTTTAATACTTGTATGTTTTGCAAGTGATTAATTTCCCTTAGACTTGTGGCCCGAGGAGCCGAACAAGAACTAAGGTCAGTTTAATACTTGTATGTTTTGCAAGTGATTAATTTCTCTTAGACTTGTGGCCCGAGGAGCCGAACAAGAACTAAGGTCAGTTTAATACTTGTATGTTTTGCAAGTGATTAATTTCTCTTAGACTTGTGGCCCGAGGAGCCGAACAAGAACTAAGGTCAGTTTAATACTTGTATGTTTTGCAAGTGATTAATTTCTCTTAGACTTGTGGCCCGAGGAGCCGAACAAGAACTAAGGTCAGTTTAACACTTGTATGTTTATTGGCACAGTATTGAAACAAACACAAACCATTCACACAAAAGAAAGGGAGGGGGTTTTTTTATTAGTAATAATATCGTCGTAGATTATTTACATTCCAGGGGCGAGGAATTACCCCTCCCTCCAGGTCCTCCAATCGATAAGCCCCTACACCTGCTACTGAGGTAATTTTATACGGCCCCTCCCAATTAGGACCCAGCTTTCCCCACGCAGGATTTTTGGCTGCCCCCACTACTTTTCTCAGTACCAAATCTCCTGGTACTAAAGGCCTGGACCGAACTCCCTTGTCGTACGTCTGCTTGAGCTTCTGCTGATATCCACCCATCTTCACAGTTGCTATTTCTCTCCTTTCTTCAATAGTATTCAAATAATCATACATCCTGTCATGATTGCTTGCTTCGTTATACTGGTCGGACTTGAGGGTGGGAAAACCTGATTCCAATGGTATTACAGCTTCCATTCCATACGTCATCGAAAAGGGAGTCTCGCCTGTTGATCTTCGGGGTGTGGTGCGGTATGTCCATAATACATGAGGTAACTCTTCTACCCAGCATCCTTTAGCATCATCCAGTCGTTTCTTCAAGCCTGCCAGGATGACTTTATTTGTTGCTTCGGCCTGACCATTCCCTTGAGGGTAGGACGGTGTCGAGTATCCATTTCTTATTCCCATTTCTGCGCAATACCGTCGGAAAGCCTTGCTATCAAATTGAAGCCCATTATCAGAAATCAAAGTATGGGGAACTCCGAAACGAATGATGATATTTTTCCAGATGAATTTCTTCGCATCCACATCCCTAATACTGGCTAATGGCTCGGCTTCCACCCATTTTGTGAAGTAATCTGTGCCTACAATGAGCCATCTTTTGTTACCTGGTGCCCGAGGAAAGGGTCTGACGATATCTAAACCCCACTTAGCGAAGGGCCATGGGCTTGATAACGGGTTTAAATTACCTCCGGGTTGATGTAGATTAGGTGCAAACCGTTGACATTGATCACACTTCTTGGCGTAATCCTGAGAAGCTCTTTGCATGCTTGGCCACCAATACCCTTGGGTCATGGCTCTATGAGCCAGTGATCTCCCCCCAGTGTGGCTTCCACACACACCCTCATGCAACTCTTCTAGCAAAGGTTCCACGGCCTCAGGATGTACACAAAGCAGGTATGGTCCTGTGTAGGAACGTCGATAGAGTTTTTGCTCCTCTGATAGCCAATAACGAGGAGCGCTTCTTCGAACCTTCTCGGCCTTTGTTCTGTCTTCAGGTAGTATTCCATGCCGCAAGAAAGACACAATTGGATCCATCCAGCTTGGACCAACATGAACACTGTGAACCCGTACTGCGGAAATGTTGGTTATGCTAGAGGACAGTAAGTCTTCTACTATGACCATACGCGGTAACTTTGAACCTAGTGAAGTGGCTAACATTGCTAATGAATCAGCATGAGCGTTATGTCCCCTTGGTACCTGCTGTACTTTAAAACTGTCAAACAAACCCAAAACCCCTTGAACACGTTTAAGATAGCTTTTCATCCGTTCGTCTTTTGCCTCAAACTCTCCGTTAACTTGCCCTACTACTAACCGGGAATCACAAAATAACCTCACTACCCTTCCTCCCAAATGTTGAACCATCTGAGAGCCCATCAAGAGAGCCTCGTACTCGGCTTCATTGTTGGTGGCTGGGAATCCCAATCTCAATGACTTTTCGATGACTAATTTCTCGGGGGATATTAACACGACTCCAACCCCGGCTCCTTTTCGATTTGATGCCCCGTCCGTATAGACTTCCCAAGGAGTGATATTTTCCGTCCCAACTGTCATTACTGTCACCACGGCAGCTTCGTGGTTATCCTGACCTTCCGTGAATTCGGCCACGAAGTCAGCAAGTATTTGCCCTTTGACAGCTGTCCGGGGCATATACTTGATGTCATAAGCTCCCAGCTTGGTTCCCCACTTTGCTACACGACCCGTATAATCCGACTTCCTCATAATGGCTTGCAGAGGCAATTGAGTGAGCACTACCACGGTATGAGCTTGGAAGTAATGAGGCAACTTCCTTGTTGCATGCACCACGGCTAGAAGCGCTTTTTCCAACAGTAGATATCGCTGTTCTACCTCTTGCAACGTCTTGCTGATATAATAGATTGGTTTCTGTACCCCATCATCGTTCCGTACTAAGACAAGACTTACGGAGTGATCCGTGACGGCCAGGTAAGCATATAACACCTCCTCCTTCTCGGGCGTTGATAAGATCGGCGGTCTGGATAGATATTGTTTTAAATCCTCAAAAGCCAAGCTACATTCATCAGACCATTGGAAATCCTTCCACCTGTGTAAAAGGCGATAAAATGGGCGGCATCTATCTGCGGACCGAGAAATGAACCTGTTCAAGGCTGCGATCATTCCAGCTAACTTCTGCACTTCTTTCGGGTTCTGAGGGGGATGCAAACCTAAGACAGCCTTGATTTGATCAGGATTAACTTCGATGCCACGATGAGTAATCATGTATCCCAAAAACTTTCCCGAGCCCACTCCGAAGGAACACTTCGATGCATTCAAGCGTAACTTATACTTTCTTAACACCGAGAAGGTCTCCTGCAAATCTGCCAAATGGTCTTCTGTCCTCTTACTTTTAATTACCATATCATCAATATATGCTTCCATATTGCGACCCAATTGCGCATCAAACATCCTTGTCACCATTCGTTGATAAGTGGACCCCGCATTCTTAAGACCAAAAGGCATTACCCGGTAATGGTAGTTACCATTAGGGGTACGAAAAGCCGTCTTCTCCTGATCATTCAATGACAAAGGAATTTGATGATACCCTTGGAATGCATCCAAGAAGCTCATTCGGGGGTGCCCTACAGTTGCATCCACCAACTGATCAATTCTGGGTATAGGGAAAGGATCCTTGGGACATGCCTTATTCAGATCTGTAAAGTCAATGCAGACTCTCCATTTCCCACTCTTCTTTTTTACCACGACAGTATTGGCTAGCCACTCAGGATAGAAGATTTCCTTGATCGCACCAGCTTGTTTTAGCTTCCTAACTTCCTCTTTAACTGCCTCTGCGTGCTCTTGAGATGCTCGCCGAGGAGGCTGCTGTCTAGGCGTCACACGGGGATTGATGTTTAAATGATGGCAGATAACTTCTGGGTTAATTCCTGGTACGTCATAAGTCGTCCATGCAAACACGTCAATATTATCTCTCAGGAATTGGATCAACTCTTCTTTTTCACGCACCGGCAGCCTGGATCCAACCTGAAAATATTTCTCCTTATCTTCCCCAATAATTACCTTGGTTAGTTGCTCGGCAGAACTTTCATCCTCACCTTGGCCGACTTCACGAGCGGCCTCCTGTAATTGCTACGATGACCCAGCCTCTTCGCTCTCCAACGGACCTCGGCCGGTACGAATAGTGGCAGAGATTAGACACTGCCTGGCCACCAATTGACTGCCATATAACACTCCCACGCTTCCTCTTACAGGGTACTTTACCATAACATGTAAAGTAGATAAAACTGCTTCCATTGCGTGCAGCCATGGTCTAGCCAAAATAGCCGTGTACGGAGAATATGCCATAACAACTATGAAGTTTACTTGTACCTCGGAGCCCTCCACCTGTACAGGCAACTTGATCATTCCCCGCGGGATCACCTGGTTTCCATCAAAGCCGACCAAAGGCTGGCTATATTTTTCCAAATCTTCTTCTTTCAACCCTAGTCCATTGAACAGGTCCGGATACATAATCTCGGCACCACTTCCATCATCCACCAAGACTCGCTTCACATCAAATCCCCCGATACGAACTGTGACGACCAAGGCGTCGTCATGGGGTTGAAACGTTCCCTCCTTATCCTCATTAGAAAAACCCAGCATGGGGGTCGCCGAGGATTTCATTCTTTTGTTTACTGGATAATCCTCTCCTACGCCTCCATTCCTAAGCTTGTTTTGAATGGTCATGACCCGAGAAGATTTCTCAAACTCTCCTCTCGGCCGAGTCAAGATGACGTTAATAGTGCCTAGAGATGGTTGAGGGGCCCGACCCCAATATTTCCGAGTGTCTAGTTGTTCCTGTTTCCCATTTGGCCTTGCCAACAAATGGTTGATCTTCCCAGCCCTAATCAATTGATTCAAATGGTCGCGCAGTGTCCGGCACTCCTCCGTGGTGTGTCCCTTATCCTGGTGGTAATGACAGTGGAGGTTCTGATTTCTCATAGATGCGTCTCCACTCATTTTGTTGGGTGGTCTAAAATATGGCTCATGCCGAATTTTCTCCAATATGTGATGCACGGGTTCTTTAAATAGCGAGTTGACTAGAGGAGACTCGGCGTTCCTCGGATGGCTTGGGAAGTCTCGTTTGGATCGAATACCTTGAAACCCCCCCACCCGGGGATCCTTTCTTTCCAGATATCCTTTCATCTTTCCTTTGTTTTGCATCTGATCCTCTTCAACCCGTTTATACTTATCTATCCGGTCCATAAGTTGACGCATATCCACCGCAGCCTTCATTGTCAAAGACTTCCTCAACCCATGCTCCGTGGGAAGATCCACCTTAAAAGTTCTCACGGCTACACTTTCCACATCCCCATCAATCTCATTATAGGTTTCCCAATACCGATCAGAGTAGGTTTTGAGTGTTTCGCCCTCCCTCATGGACATAGACAATAGGGCATCCAAAGGCTTTGGAATCCTAGTACAAGTTATGAACCTAGCTCCAAATGCTCTAGTCAAGTCCTCAAAAGATCTCAAAGAGCCCTCTGCCAAGGCGTCAAACCACCTCATAGCCACGGGTCCCAAACTGGAGGGGAAAACTCTGCACATTAATGCTTCATTGTTCGAGTAAACGGCCATCTTCTGACTAAAATGGCTAACGTGCTCTACAGGGTCAGTCCTCCCATTATACATAGTAAAGATGGGTTGAGAAAACCTCCGAGGTAGCTTTGCCCCATTTATCCTTGCCACAAAAGGAGATTTGGCAATCTGCCTCAGGGCTTCACCCATTGCATCACTCTCTTCATCGCGAGACACCCCATTAGCACCTGGCATCCTCGCCTCCCTCTGCTGCTTTGCCCTAGCGCCCGAAGACGCCCTGACACGGGACACACTTCGAATAGGCTCATATTCTGGGGGATGAATTCCTCCAAAGCTTGCTTTTGAACTGTCACTGGAAGAGCTAGCATCACCTTTACGTCTTCGTTTCTTGCTATCCACGCACTTACGTAAATAAGCTATCTCAGACTGCATCTGCTGCAATATATCATCGCGAGACACATGCCCCTCAGTTAGTGATCGTCGCTCAACCCTTTGACCGTCATCATGTGCCTTCACCACTCCTGAGGTATGTCCTTTCCCCTTGTTACGCTGGAGACTCACATCTACGTCCCTGCTTCGTGAACTCACTGATTCCTCCCCTTCGTGATACACTTCCGCCATACACCTCTAAATGGGATGTGTTATCTTCTTGTTGTTCCCACAGACGGCGCCAATTGTAAGGACCTCAAACGTTTCCCTTTAGTTTATGCACTCGAAGTTCTCATACAATACATTTGGTAGAGAGGGTTCAACAACCAAGAAGCCAAAGAAAAATATCCCATCCAATTTCCTAGTGTTCGGACTTTAATTTATATCATCAGTTCCCTTCATCATGGCCTTACACCTCACATCTACTAAGCTTCTCCCTCTAACACCTGTCCGTCGGTAATGGAGCAGAGTTCTAACTTTTCATTCGGCACTGTTCAGGTCATATCTACATTAATGCAACGGATTGAGTTGGTGTCCTCCCATTAATGCGACCAGAGTGGTTGTTGTTGGGCATTTAATGCAACTAAGATTGGCTTGTCACCTTCAGATATTTTTGATCTTTAAGTCTGCAATGCCCGTGCCACATCATCTTCGGGTCTCCCTAGATAATTTCTCTTACTCCTTTACTTCATCTTGCTAAGGCACGTCGATCTCCCTTTCCTCGGGTCTTCGGGGTCAGGGGTCCTCAGAACCTCACAAATATTATAAAAAAACCCTAATCATTCCAGTTCGTAAACCATTCAACTCATTCTATAAAAATAATCTATCATTTTATTTTTCCTTAAAAAAAGAGATATCAAGAGAGATACTATGGTAGTGAGTTCTCCTAAAATTTGCAGTAGTTGCAAGAGCTTTGCTCATATTGATGACTCAACTTATCATCTGTTGCTCTATCTCTCTCTCATCATGATCAGACTCTAACCTTTTTTTAGAAGAATTAGACTCTCTAACTTTATTACTCTCTAATAAAATTAACATGATTTGAAAATCCAACCGTTAAATTGCATATTTTTTTAATGTTTTTAACACACATGTCAAATTTCATGTTAATCAAATATTGTTTGTTATACAATCTATTAACTTATTTTTTATGCATAATTTTATATTACAAAAACTTTGAATTTAAACATTTGATTGATGATATAACCATTGATATTTTATTTTCTAAATTTTTTTTAAGCATGGTGCATATAAGAAGAAAATGTAATCCAACAGTAGATTTGTCAAAATTTATATCTAATAAAATGATATTAAGTAGAGATGTAACTAATAAAATGATATTGACAACAACCAAAGTTTGTTGGCAAATTTTGTCCTTTTTTTTGAAGGCTCAATAAATACAAAGAGGAAGAAAAAGAAGAATATTTATATAAGAAAAGTTTTCTCTTCAAACTAGTTTAGTAAGAAGCCCTTCAAACTCCTCTTATATATTTTAATTGTATATAAAATTTAAAAATTTAACCGTTAGATTACATGTTTTTATTATATTCTTTATGTTTGCGAAATTTCAAGAAAATTAAAGATCAATATTTATCTCATCAAAAGATGTTTAAATTTCAAGTTTTTGTGATTTAAAATTATTTATAAAAAATAAGTTTTTTTTTGAATAAAAAATAACATTTGATTTGAACAAAATTTGATATGCATATTAAGAACATAATAAAAAACATACAATTTAATAATTAGATTTTCAAAATTTACATTCAATTACTATATATTTGCAGATAAAGTGTTATGAAAAAACTTGTGTCTGTCCAAAAAGTATTCTTGGAAGAAGAGACATTATGCAAGTCAGAAGAAGAAATGCTTCAGAAAAAAGAAATGGGAGTTTCTCAAAAGAAAGCAGTTCAAAGGAAAAACTTCAAAAGTCTATTTTATATGTAGAAGACCAGGTCACTTTGCAAAAAATTGTCCAAAAAAGGAAAAAGCAGCAAAGCTTTTAGAACAAGCCCAGATTCATGTAGATGATACCCCCTTCTCAGATGTAGAATCACTCTTCTCACTGGATGATGATTACTCTCCCCAAGTTTTGGTAGTTATGGCTTATTCTACCTTATAAGATGATTCAGATCCAGATAATAATGATGATTCAGACCCAAAAATTCAAACAATTTACACATCCCAACCTATTATCGCCCCCCTAACTAGCCCCACACTTATAGCCCAAGTGCATATCCTCCTTGATACTTATTCCAGACCCATTCCAGTAATAGCTTTGTTTGACACATGAGCAGCAGCAACAATTCTCCATCCCAAGATATTACCTGAAAAATTTTGGCTACCCCATCGTCAGATGTTTCAAGCAGCAAATGGAGAAACATTTCTGATCACCCAAAAAAGTAAACCTATTCTCATTAGAATCTTTCCAACACTTACCATTAAACACCAAGTCCTTAGATCCCCTCTCACAAGCAGAGACTTTCTTATAGGATTTGATCTCCTTCAACAAATACCTAGCCTCAGATGGTCATCAAAAGGACTTTTGCATAAACAACACCTTCTCACCTGGACCCAGGTACCTCATTTATTCACAATAGACCCCTTTGACTCTTTGAAATTCCAGATTATCAATGACTGTTGTGCAAACACCCATTCTGAATTCCTCCTTAAAAACCCAAACCCTTTGTGGAAAAATCCATCTTTCTTCATAAATCTACCTTTAAAAAATAATGAAAATGTTAACCCCACAAAAGCTAGTCACAGAGGGATGAAACCAGAACATTTGTCCCTAGCTAAGCAAGAGTCATCTACTCTTCTTTCAGAAGGTCTCATTGAACCCACAACTTCTCTATAGATGTGTGAAGCTTTTTTATGTTAACAAACATGCTGAGCAAGTTCGAGGAAAGCTTAGATTGGTAATCAATTACCAAGATCTTAACCATTTCCTTGCAGATGACAAGTTTCCTTTGCCAAACGAAAGTGCTCTCTTCCAGTATCTTTCAAATGCTAAGATATTCTCAAAGTTTGATCTTAAAGCAGGATTTTAGCAATTAGGAATTCATCTAGAAGAAAGATACAAGACAGCGTCTTGCATCCCAGATCACTATTACCAATGGACTGTTATGCCTTTTGGTCTCAAAATGCTCCATCTCAATTTCAAAAGGCAATGGTAATGTTGTTCCAGTCACTCTTGTCAAATGCACTGATCTATATAGATGATATCTTCCTATTTTCAAAAGATGAAAAATCCCATGAAAAGTTGCTCACTGATTTTTACAATCTAGTGAAATCTCAAGGTATAATGCTTTCAGAAAAGAAAATCATCATAGGAGTGTCCTCTATAGACTTCTTGGGAGTAAATATTTCAAATGGAAAGTATACTTTGTAACCCCACATAGCAGTTTCCCTTCAAGAATTTCCTGATAAACTCATAAGTACCAAACAGATACAACAGTTTCTTGGAATAGTTAATTACATGTTAGTCTTCATCCCAAAAATCTCCAGATACAAGGATTGTTTAGCTCAATTGCTGAAAAAATCTCCTCCAGAATGGAATTCAGTTCATACAAAGGCAATCCAACAATTGAAAAAATTAACAGAAAAACTTCCCCCTTTGCAGATTTTAGGACCAGACAAACGAATTCTGCAGACAGATGCAAGTGATGAGTATTGGACAGCAGCTCTCTTTAAAGAAGTTGATAGCAAGAGAAGTATTTGTGATTATAAAAGTGGTGCATTCAAGCCTTCAGAGCTTCATTATCATTCTACTTTCAAGGAAATCTTGGCAGTAAAACATGGAATTGAAAAATTCCAGTTTCACCTTCTTGGGCACAATTTTCTAGTAGAAATGGACATATCCTCCTTTCCCAAAATGCTCTAGTTCAAAAGAAAAATACTTTCACATCCTCAGTTACTCAGATGGTCAAATTGGTTTTCACAATGGTCTTTTTAAGTCAAACACATCATAGGAAAAGATAACCTTCCTACTAACTATCTTTCTAGAAAACCTCCAGTCCTTAACACCACAATTGTTTCTTTACCTTTGTGTGTATATCCAATTACAAATCCATCCTCATCCTCAGGTTCTTCCTCTGCAACCCCTCATGATATCCTTTGCATGGTAGTAACCCTTTCCCTAGAAATAAAAGACCAAATAAAGACATTGACCCTTAAAGCTAAATTTAAAAGAATCATTAGAGTCCTCCATGACTACCTTAAAGAGCATTAGCGCCATTTTCTTGCTATTTTTCCAGATATAGAACAACCATGAAAAACCCTTTTTACCTTTTGGATAACTAATTGGACAGTTGTACATTACCTCTACATGTGGTACTTACTCAATGAGTATCACTTGTGCCTCCATTTTGAGCCAGAATTTTACTCATATATTTTTGCATGTGAAAATATGTATTTTCACAAATTTTGGTTTGAAATCTTGAAAAATGATGCTCATAATGATGAGTGGTTCAAGTATTCCAAGATAGAGCACCCACGTTTTGGTCACAAAATTACTTCAGTGTGTTTAGTTGCTAAACTCAATTCCAAAAATAATGTTTGGGTAGAAGGAATCCTCCACCCTACAGAAATCCATTGGGTAACAAATGCAGATGGTACTCTTTACACACACATGGATGTGTCTTGGATATTTTGTCACTATTCTCTCACATTGGCAGAATCCCTTAATCAGGGAATCTTACCCGAGATAGTACCAGTTGATTCAGATGTTTGTAGACGACAATGACCACATGAAAACCATTAGGAAATGCCCAATCCTCTTGTTGGACATGACGACCCTTACTACCATAACCATGATCCAGATGATGACGTTGATGAAGAATGGTTCCAAGGAAGAGATGGATAAGACGACTAGATATTTCCAACACTTAAAAAAAATCACACAACAACCCTTGATTTTTTTTTTTTTTTTTTCACTTCACATCACCGTGAATAGTCTTGTCACTATGTTTAGTTGCCAAACTCAATTCCAAAAATAATGTTTGTGTAGAAGGAATCCTCCACCCTGCAGAAATCCATTCGGTAACAAATGCAGATGGTACTCTTCACACACACACATGGATGTGTCTTGGATATCTTGTCACTATTCTCTCACATTGGCAGAATCCCTTAATCAGGGAATCTTACTTGAGATAGTACCAACTAATCCAGATATTTGTAGACAATAATAGCCACATGAAGACCATTGGGAAAGGCCCAATTCTCTTGTTGGACATGATGACCCTTACTACCATAACCATGATCCAGATGCTGACGTTGATGAAGAATGATTCCAAGGGAGAGATGGATGGGACGACTAGATATTTCCAACACTTAAAAAAAAAAAATCACACAACAACCCTTCATTTTTTTTTCACTTCACATCACCGTGAATAGTCATGTCACCGTTTTTAATTGCCAAACTCAATTCCAAAAATAATGTTCGTGTAGAAGGAATCCTCCACCCTATAGAAATCCATTAGGTAACAAATGCAGATGGTACTCTTCACACACACATGGATGTGTCTTGGATATCTTGTCACTATTCTCTCACATTGGCAGAATCCCTTAATCAGGGAATCTTACCTGAGATAGTACCAGCTGATCCAGATATTTGTAGACGACAATGGCCACATGAAGACCATTGGAAAATGCCCAATCCTCTTGTTGGACATGATGACCCTTACTACTATAACCATGATCCAGATGCTGACGTTGATGAAGAATAGTTCCAAGGAAGAGATAGATGGGACGACTAGATATTTCCAACACTTAATAAAAAAAATCACACAACAACCCTTCATTTTTTTTTCACTTCACATCACCGTGAATAGTCTTGTCACTGTGTTTAGTTGCCGAACTCAATTCCAAAAATAATGTTCGTGTAGAAGGAATCCTCCACCCTGCAGAAATCCATTGGGTAACAAATGCAGATGGTACTCTTCACACACACATGGATGTGTCTTGGATATCTTGTCACTATTCTCTCACATTGGCAGAATCCCTTAATCAGGGAATCTTACCTGAGATAGTACCAGCTGATCCAGATGTTTGTAGACGACAATGGCCACATGAAGACCATTGGGAAATGCCCAATCCTCTTGTTGGACATGATGCAACAATTTGATGGGACGACTAGATATTTCCAACACTTAAAAAAAAAAAAAAAATCACACAACAACCCTTCATTTTTTTTTCACTTCACATCACCGTGAATAGTCTTGTCACTGTGTGTAGTTGCCAAACTCAATTCCAAAAATAATGTTTGTGTAGAAGGAATCCTCCACCCTGCAGAAATCCATTGGGTAACAAATGCAGATGGTACTCTTCACACACACACATGGATGTGTCTTGGATATCTTGTCACTATTCTCTCACATTGGTAGAATCCCTTAATCAGGGAATCTTACTTGAGATAGTACCAACTAATCCAGATATTTGTAGACAATAATGGCCACATGAAGACCATTGGGAAATGCCCAATTCTCTTGTTGGACATGATGACCCTTACTACCATAACCATGATCCAGACGCTGACGTTGATGAAGAATGATTCCAAGGAAGAGATGGATGGGATGACTAGATATTTCCAACACTTAAAAAAAAAAAAATCACACAACAACCCTTCATTTTTTTTTCACTTCACATCACCGTGAATAGTCATGTCACCGTTTTTAATTGCCAAACTCAATTCCAAAAATAATGTTCGTGTAGAAGGAATCCTCCACCCTGCAGAAATCCATTAGGTAACAAATGCAGATGGTACTCTTCACACACACATGGATGTGTCTTGGATATCTTGTCACTATTCTCTCACATTGGCAGAATCTCTTAATCAGGGAATCTTACCTGAGATAGTACCAGCTGATCCAGATATTTGTAGACGACAATGGCCACATGAAGACCATTGGGAAATGCCCAATCCTCTTGTTGGACATGATGACCCTTACTACCATAACCATGATCCAGATGCTGACGTTGATGAAGAATAGTTCCAAGGAAGAGATAGATGGGACGACTAGACATTTCCAACACTTAAAAAAAAAAATCACACAACAACCCTTCATTTTTTTTTCACTTCACATCACCGTGAATAGTCTTGTCACTGTGTTTAGTTGCCAAACTCAATTCCAAAAATAATGTTCGTGTAGAAGGAATCCTCCACCCTGCAGAAAATCCATTGGGTAACAAATGCAGATGGTACTCTTTACACACACATGGATGTGTCTTGGATATCTTGTCACTATTCTCTCACATTGGCAGAATCCCTTAATCAGGGAATCTTACCTGAGATAGTACCAGCTGATCCAGATGTTTGTAGACGACAATGGCCACATGAAGACCATTGGGAAATGCCCAATCCTCTTGTTGGACATGATGCAACAATTTGATGGGACGACTAGATATTTCCAACACTTAAAAAAAAAAAAAATCACACAACAACCCTTCATTTTTTTTTCACTTCACATCCCCGTGAATAGTCTTGTCACTGTGTGTAGTTGCCAAACTCAATTCCAAAAATAATGTTTGTGTAGAAGGAATCCTCCACCCTGCAGAAATCCATTGGGTAACAAATGCAGATGGTACTCTTCACACACACACATGGATGTGTCTTGGATATCTTGTCACTATTCTCTCACATTGGTAGAATCCCTTAATCAGGGAATCTTACTTGAGATAGTACCAACTAATCCAGATATTTGTAGACAATAATGGCCACATGAAGACCATTGGGAAATGCCAATTCTCTTGTTGGACATGATGACCCTTACTACCATAACCATGATCCAGATGCTGACGTTGATGAAGAATGATTCCAAGGAAGAGATGAATGGGACGACTAGATATTTCCAACACTTAAAAAAAAAAAATCACACAACAACCCTTCATTTTTTTTTCACTTCACATCACCGTGAATAGTCATGTCACCGTTTTTAATTGCCAAACTCAATTCCAAAAATAATGTTCGTGTAGAAGGAATCCTCCACCCTATAGAAATCCATTAGGTAACAAATGCAGATGGTACTCTTCACACACACATGGATGTGTCTTGGATATCTTGTCACTATTCTCTCACATTGGCAGAATCCCTTAATCAGGGAATCTTACCTGAGATAGTACCAGCTGATCCAGATATTTGTAGACGACAATGGCCACATGAAGACCATTGGGAAATGCCCAATCCTCTTGTTGGACATGATGACCCTTACTACCATAACCATGATCCAGATGCTGACGTTGATGAAGAATAGTTGCAAGGAAGAGATAGATGGGACGACTAGACATTTCCAACACTTAAAAAAAAAAATCACACAACAACCCTTCATTTTTTTTTCACTTCACATCACCGTGAATAGTCTTGTCACTGTGTTTAGTTGCCAAACTCAATTCCAAAAATAATGTTCGTGTAGAAGGAATCCTCCACCCTGCAGAAAATCCATTGGGTAACAAATGCAGATGGTACTCTTCACACACACATGGATGTGTCTTGGATATCTTGTCACTATTCTCTCACATTGGCAGAATCCCTTAATCAGGGAATCTTACCTGAGATAGTACCAGCTGATCCAGATGTTTGTAGACGACAATGGCCACATGAAGACCATTGGGAAATGCCCAATCCTCTTGTTGGACATGATACAACAATTTGATGGGACGACTAGATATTTCCAACACTTAAAAAAAAAAATTACACAACAATCCTTCATTTTTTTTTTCACTTCACATCACTGTGAATAGTCATGTCACATCCATATAGTGAAGGTTGTTCAACCTATGACAAATCTTATGCCCGTGGTTTCCACGAAAGAGGCTTATTATTTATGGGTTTGATTAAAGTGTCCTCTAAGAACATATATTAAGCCATCTATTTTTGGAAATATTTTCTCGAAAATTGAAAAAGTTGTCAATATTTTTTCAATTCTCGAGAAATTTTTTTCCAAATTTTAGACCACAACAAATTTTAGACTCATGGCATATTAGACCACAACTACAATTTTATGCCCACCCATATTTTTACAGTTCAAATCAGCGGCGGCTCTAAAATTTTTTTTAGTGTGGTTGTTAAAAAAAATTAAATTATATAAAATTTGATAAAGAAATAACTTGGATGTATGTCACAAAAAAAAAAAGCACAAATACATGAAGTATAACGATTTCTTTCTATTAATAAAAAAAAAATTTGTGGATGTAGCATTACTCTTATTTTTGTTATAAAATGCAATTTTTTGGGCTAAATTTTATTGTTGTTATTTTTTTTTTTTGGTTTTTTTAAAGAGGTTAAGAATTATATTTGAGGGCCAGAATTATTTATGAAGTAATACTATGTTCATAACATTTTCATAACAAATCTTATGCGACTAATTGTTATATATTGATGGGCAAAAAAGTGACATTAGTATTAGGCTCAAATTAGAATTAATAACAACTTACCACAATATTATTTATCAAGTTAGAAGCAGCGATTTGTAGTGAAAATATTGTAAATGAAGCATTACTTTAATTTTTATTGAACCCACATTCTTGTGATTCTTAAGACAAAGTGTTCAATATTATTATTAGGGTGATCAAAATAGATTACTTTAGTATAAATTTTTTTTAATTTCTAAATATATATATATAAATTTTTGGCAAGTGAGGGTGGTCCTTTGACCACCCTGAAATATATGTGGAGCCACCACTGGTTCAAACATATTTTGATTCTAAATACTATAATAAAATAACATCTTGAGAAGACTTTAATTGAATAGTTTAGGTAAAATATAGGATTATCCCTCTCTTTTGTCATTTTTATTCAATATAGAACTACACTTATATGTATATTAATTAAATTAGTATAAACAAAAGTATCTTTTATGGCATGGGCCGATTACATTCAGGCTAGTCAAATTAAAGAAAAAAAAAACCCTCAGTAAAAACAAAGAAGATGAAAAACAAGAATATTGATATAAATAAAAATACTGTTTATTACTTGATAGTCAAAGTTATCAAATAAGAAGAAAAGTAACCCTGCACCTAACTCAGGGAAAGGATCTAAAGAGACTGCTGATCTAACCATGGGGAAAAAATTCACCATGTTCCCCCCCCCCCCCTCTCTCTCTCTCTCTCTCTCTCTCTCTCTCTCTCTCTCTCTCTATATATATATATATATATATATATATATATATATATGTTTCTTCTCTTCACACGAGAGTGGACCCAGGTAAGGGAGAAGAAACATGTGTCTGTAACACAAAATAACTTCTCCCATGTGAGCCCAATTCGGATAACTTGAAATCACACAGCAGCCCCCTCTTTTCTAATTGAATAATAATATATTTGTTGTCTTCACTTCACATCACTGTGAATGATCATGTACAAATCTTGTGACGTTGTTTCCGCGAAAGAGCCTATTTATTGTCATTGATGACACGAATTAGACGGTAGTGTTGACTCCGGGGTCTTTTGTTGACAGCACTGACTGGGCCTCATTTACCAATATAGTGAAATGAAGCTTTATCTACCACTTATTTGAGTGGTCTTTGTTGACACTTGACCGTACTGACTGGGCCTCATTTATCAATATAGCAAACGAAGCAAAATGATATCTACCGCTTATTTGAGTAGATATTTTGAGGTATTTTGACAAATTAGCATTAAGGTACTAGTCCTACGAGAGTGTAGAGCACCTAAAGTAACTTAACGGTGCCTTCTTGGATACTTACAGAGTTAAAAGAGTGCAATTCATGTCCACCCCATAACTAAAAGAGCCCATATATAAATAGAAACATCTGTATGTACATCTAGCCACCTCTACCTTCTCACTTAAATTTCACCAGCTTCCTGCTTGCCCAAACCAATGAAGCTTCACAACCCCAATTTTCCTACATGTTTATGCTCTACATTCCTTCATATCATTCTACTCTTTACTGTAACCCTTCTATGCTTGAAACCTGCCACCTCTTCTGCCACTCCAACAAATGAGACCGACCGTTTGGCTTTGCTCAAATTTAAGGAATCCATTGATTATGATCCATATGGAATCTTGAGCTCGTGGAATGATTCTATCCACTTCTGCAACTGGCATGGAATTACGTGCGGCCACCGTCATCAAAGAGTCACATCCTTAGAACTACAAGGTCATAACTTGCATGGCACCATTCCACCTTACATTGGCAACCTCACCTTTCTTAGGGCCATCAACCTTCAAAACAATAGCTTCTATGGTGAAATTCCAAACGAAGTTGGTCAGTTGTTTCGATTGCGAGAACTACATCTTATAAATAATCCATTGGGAGGAGAAATTCCAACCAGCTTGTCCAACTGCTCTGAACTTAGGCAGATAAGAGTCGCGAACAACAAACTTATTGGGAAAATTCCCATGGAGCTTGGCTCTTTGACCAAGCTTATTTCTCTTCAGGTCTCCGGAAACAATTTCATAGGAGGAATCCCAGGTTTTTTGGGAAATCTTTCATTACTCGTATATTTTTCAGCAGCCTATAATCATTTAGAGGGAAATATTCCAGAAAGCGTAGGCCGTTTGAAAAGCTTATCATATTTCATAGTTGGAGCCAACAAATTGAACGGTATGGTCCCCTCCTCTCTCTACAATATATCATCTATTAGATTCTTGTCATTTGCACTAAACCAACTTAGTGGTACCCTTCCAAAAAATATAGGCCATACTCTCCCTAATCTCCAACGGTTTTCAATAGATGGTAACAAATTCTTTGGGTCAATCCCTAGTTCTTTGTGCAATGCATCTAAACTTCAAATACTTGCCCTTGGCGTTAATAGCTTTGTGGGATCAGTTCCAACTAATTTGGGTTATCTACAAGATCTTGAATTACTGCAAATAAGTAAGAATAAATTAGGAAGGGATTTGGACTTTTTAACGTCTCTAACAAACTGTAGCAAAATGAATATACTGTCATTTTCAAGAAACCGATTTGAAGGTGTTTTGCCCATTTCTATAGGCAATTTGTCAACACAACTCACAGGATTATATGCGGTAGGCAATAAAATATCTGGAACTATTCCTATAGCATTCCAGAATCTCATCAATTTAAGTATCTTGAGCTTGGCAGAGAATCTTTTCACAGGTATCATACCTACCTATTTTGGGAAGTTTCAAAAGATGCAAGGATTGTATTTAGGTGAAAACAAATTGTCAGGAAAAATCCCAATTTCTATTGGCAACCTCACTCAATTGGTTGAATTGTTTTTGTATCAAAACAATTTAGAAGGAAGCATTCCTCCAAGTATTGGTACTTGTCAAAGTTTACAAAAGTTGGATGTTTCACAAAATTACCTCAGTGGAGTCATTCCCCAACAGGTTTTTCAAATTTTTTCTTTGTCACTTCTACTCGATTTATCCCACAACTCATTTAGTGGCAAATTACCTGTTGAAGTAGACAGTTTGAAGAATATTAATTCACTCGATGTCTCTAAAAACAATTTGTCTGGTGAAATTCCTACAACAATTGGAAATTGCTTGAACTTAGTGTACCTAGGCTTGCAAGGGAATTCCTTTAACGGGACCATACCTTCATCAATGGCTTCCTTGAAAAGCCTTGAACATTTAGATGTTTCACAAAACAACTTATCAGGATTAATTCCAAAAGGTCTAGAGAAACTTTCATTTTTAAAATATTTGAACATTTCGTTCAACAATATTGAGGGTGAGGTACTAACAGAAGGAGTTTTCAGAAATGTAAATATGATATCTGTTATTGGAAACAATAAGCTTTGTGGGGGTATTCCACAGTTACAATTACCAACATGCCACAAAGTTACGAAATCAAGAAAGTCCCTTGCTTCTAGATTGACAATCACAATTGTTTGTGTTGTTGCATGTATTCTTCTAGTTTCAACCTTTCTTGTTCTTTATTGGAGGAAAAAATCAAAAAAGAAACCGTCATCTATAGTCTCAAATATCGATCTCCTTCCAACAATTTCGTACAAAATGCTCCATCAAGCGACTAATGGATTTTCTCTCAACAATTTAATTGGATCCGGAAGTTTTGGAGTAGTTTATAAAGGAGTTCTTGAGCAAGATGAAAGATTAGTGGCTGTAAAGGTTCTTAACCTTCAAAACAAAGATGCTTCGAAGAGTTTTATGGCAGAATGCAATGTATTAAGAAATGTTCGGCACCGAAATCTTATAAAGATCTTAACATGTTGCTCTAGTATAAATTATAATGGTAATGATTTCAAAGCTTTAGTTTTTGAATTCATGACAAATGGGAGCTTGGAAATGTGGTTGCATCCGATGACAGATAGTGACAATCAATCAAAAAAATTGAGCTTTCTTCAAAGGCTAATTATTGCAATTGATGTGGCTTCTGCTTTAAACTATCTTCACAAGCATTGTGAGCAAAAAATCATTCATTGTGATTTAAAGCCAAGCAATATTCTTCTTGATAGTGATATAATTGCTCATGTAAGTGATTTTGGCTTATCAAGGTTCCTCACAACTTTGAATGATTCTTCCCAAAGGTGTACTAGCACAATTGGATTAAAGGGATCTATCGGTTATGCTGCTCCAGGTATTATCTTTCTTCTTTTGTTTTAAATCCTTAATCATTCTAATTTATTTATTTTCTTTTTGTCACTTTATCAAATGATAGGATTTTTAACTCCTTGATTTTCTTGTCATCTATGCTTTTTAATTTTCGTATCATCAACATATTTGCATGGGTGTACACATAATTAGCATATTAACATAAACTCTCACTTAGTAATTTTTATTTATTTATTCGTTAAGTAACTCTTGCTTAGTATTTGTTTTTCTTTTAGAAGTTAAAACATGTTCATGTTTGTACCATGCAAGCATGTAATTAATTTATTTTTTATAAAACTGCAAATTTTAATTCAAAAATAACATTCAAATATGATTTAAACTTTGAGAAATGTTAAATTTAATATTCTTTGACTAAAATTTGTTCCTTCTTTGTACATATATATTTTCTTATTCTAAATAAATCAACAGGAGGGGGAAAAAGTGATTTGTACTCTTGGGATAAAGTTATTACTGTTTCCTTTAATTTCAAAAGTAAAAGCTTATGTCACTGTTTTTTTAATATATATTTATTTTATATTCTTGGGGTTGCATTCTGTAAACCCTAAATCCAAATTTTTGTAATAGATAGAATATTGCTTAATTTCTCTCCATTCCATGAGCTGTAGAGTATGGCATGGGCGGTGAAGCATCAACTGAGGGGGATGTATATAGTTATGGAGTCCTTGTGTTGGAAATGTTTACAGGAAGGAGACCCACTGATGATATGTTTAAAGATGGTCTCAATCTGCATAACTTTGTTAAGATGTCCTTACCAAAAAGGCTCATTCAAGTTGTTGACCCAATGCTTTTGCCAAGAGAAGTTGAAGAAATAGGAGTAGCAACTGCAACAATGATGGCAACAAAAGAAGATGACAATGACAATGACAATGAAATTGTAGAAGAAGCTAATAATATTGAGGACTTTAGGCATATTGATGTGGATATGCAAAAGTGCTTACTCTCAATCCTTAATATTGGAATCTTATGTTCACTGGAATCTCCAAAAGAGAGAATCAATATGGAGGAAGTCATTAAGGAACTACAATTGATAAAAAGTAGTTTTGTTGGTTTGGGGATTCCTAGAGGTAGACCAAGTAGAGCTCAAGTAAGAGGCATTTCATTTTAATTACTATAAGACTACTCTAAGTAGTGTGTTCTAGTCATTTACGTTGATTTCATTCAGTTCCTAAATACTTCTTTTCAAAAAGCATGGAAATTTTATGTTTACCCTTTCATTAATCTTGAGTAGATTGTCATAGCTGATTTTAAAATTAGATTTTCATTTCTCACTTGTGGTCAAATTACTAAACAGAAATTGTGATCTTATTAATACCCATGACCTTGTAACCTTGTAATAGTTATTGTTTATTATATTATCAAGGTAGAAAATGGTGAGCTAACAAACTTTTTGTGAATTGCAGAGGCCTGGAACAACTAGAAGAGATTAAATGTCTTTAACAATGCTTGGATTAGGCAAGGGATTAGGAGGTCATGATTTTAATTTCAAGCTAGTTTAATATCCCCCGTTAAAATGATTAATGGATGATTTTCTTTCTCTTCTAGTGTAGGAATCATGATTTTCGCTCTCTTCAAATGTAGGAGTCGTCTTCATTTATTGTGCTGGATTCTACTACTGTAATGTGTGATAATGTGTTTGTACTAAGGTTACTCTAAGTAGGGCCAAAATGGGCAAATGCCCTTTTTGCGCAAAAAAAAAAAAAAAAAAAAAAAAAAAACAGCATTATACCTCATTTCCCAAACTAATTAGGAAAATGCTCCTATTTTGAAACTCGATTTTCTCAAAATCGAGTTAAGCCCTATAGCGACGTTTTAAAAAGCCTACAACAGCATTTTGTAACTCGACCTTCATGAACTCAAGTTATAGGTTAAAAAAAAAAAAAAAAAACTTGCATGTAACTCGAGCTCATAGAGCTCGAGTTACAAAACGCTGCTATAGGCTCCTTAAAACGTCGCTATAGGCTCCTTTAAATGTCGCTATAGGGCTTCAAATTTTTTTTTTTTGAACTTAATTTTGAGAAAATCGAGTTTCAAAAAAGGGATATTTCCTTAATTAGTTTGAGAAATGGAGCATTTACCATTTTTTTGCGCGAAATGGGCATTTGCCCATTTTAGCCCTCTAAATAGTTTGTCCTAGTCATTTACATTGATTTCATTCAGTTCCCAAATACTACTTTTAAAAAAGCATGGAGATTTTATGTTTACCTTTTTATTAATCTTGAGTAGATTGTCATAGCTAATTTTAAAATTAGATTTTCATTTCTCACTCGTGGTCAAATTGCTAAATAGAAATTTTCATCTTATTAATACCCGCGACCTTGTAACCATGTAATAGTTATTATTTTTTTATGTTATCAAGGTATAAAATGGTGAGCTAACGAACTTTTTTGTGAATTGCAGAGGCCTGGAACAACTAGAAGAGATTAAATGTCCTTAATAATGCTTGGATTATGCAAGGGATTAGGAGTCGTGATCTTAATTTCAAGCTAGTTTAATATTCCTTGTTGAAATGATCAATGAATGATTTTCTCTCTTCTGGTGTAGGAATCATGATTTTCTTTCTCTTCAAGTGTTGGAGTCGTCTTCATTTACTGTGCTGGATTCTACTACTATAATGTGTGAATATGTGTTTGTACTAATAATCAATTCTGATAGGCTAAAAACGTATTGACCCCTTGTGATGAATTACTTGATTAATTAGCCAAGTTCAATTAATTAACCAATTTAACATGCAACGCATGGTAGCACAAACAAATCACTAATTAAATTATGTATGCAGCGGAAATTAAATAACACAGCGATTTGTTTACGAATGGAGAAAACCTACACGGCAAAAACCCCACCAGGTGAGTTTAAGGTCACCACTCTCGAAACTCCACTATTATCATAACAAGCGGTTACAAGTAAAAGAATTCTAAGTACCTTACCAACCTACAGTTAAACCTTTACCTCAATACCCAATTAGACTTGTTTTGTAATGACAGTTTCTCATTTGATGCATGGCTCCCAAGTACAACACTAACCAATTTGATGCGTGGATCCCAGTACGCGGCTTACTCCTTTGCACGAATTCCAGTACGAGACTAACTCCACAACAACCCTTTGATTATTGTAGTTGATTTGCAGCAACTTCACATAGAAACACCAATAAGATCTTCAATGTTGTTGCAAGAGACTTTGCTTGGTCACAAAACCCAAAGACGTACAAGAAACGTAGCAAGAACTCTTTCTTCTGTAAGAGGAGGCTAGAGTTTCAAAAAGAAAACCTTATGAAGCTCTCTAGAGTTAAGTTTTTCTTTTTCCACCTCCTTCAAATAGGAGTTTGATGGGCTGTTCTATTCCAAATAGATTTATACAAATCTTGGGCTTTCCTAGTCCAATAAGAATTATACATACCCATAAACAAATAGCCTTTTAGAGTAAAAACGTTGCTGGCTATAATCTGAAATCCGCACGCTCGATAGATCGAGGTAGCTGTCGAGCTTTAATGAATCTCGACAGATTGAGCTTCTGTCGAGGAGGTATCGAGACCTACAGATTGCACTTTTCTTGAATAGTCTTGAGTAATCTTTATGTCTTCAATTTAACCGCTTGTAATGATCATCTTGAACCTACTTAAATTTACCCAAATACAAGTAAAGTGCATTTTGTCAAAGGATATGCCAATTACATAAAAATGTCCCCGAACAAATTCAATTCCTAAAAGTCTTTATAGGAAGGGAATGTATCAAAGATGCCATGTTAGTTTAGAAATTTAGATGCTTTGTGCAACATTATTTTAGTATACAAATAAAAATGGATGTTTCGTTTAATTTCCATTTAAATTCAAAGTTTTAGATTATAGTAGCTTGTGGCTGTAGAGAATAAAACAATCGCTTTAAGTTTCAATTTATTATATAAGACTTTAAATGAACAGAAGACCAATCACCCATCACTGCCCAATATTTGATGAATCAGATATGACACACAACAAACAGTCTAGGACCTCCCTTAAGCATATAAAGCTCTATATATGCGGCTACACAAGAGAAGCAACTTGACTTAGTTTTGGTCCATGTAGCCTAATCCTTTACTTTGGATCTACAAGACTTATTGGCTTTGGAGTATAACTAAACCAAGTTCTATTTTTTAAGACTGAATCCACTAAAGCCTCATAGATTGTTGCATCATAAATAATCCTATATATATCCAAATTTAAGTAGAAGTGTTCCAACTAGGTGTTAGTGGTCAAGCCATATAGGAAAATTGTTTTCCCAAGTCGATCTAACCCAATTTAGAGCATCAACAATAATACTCTAAATGAAATTTTAATTAAAAAAAAAAAGTATCCATTAGCTATTTGACAAGTTGGCAGATAGATTTTGAATCTAATAGACATGTACGCATAGAGCATTAGCTCTTGTAGCACTCATTCTTAAGACAGAGAGAATGTGAGAATGTGGCACAGAAGAATATATTGAGCCGCGATAACTAAGGTTACCAAGTATGCGTGCAAGCAACAGAGAGAGATAAGCACTACAACTAGTAACTTAAGCCCCAAAAAATAGAATTGTGTAAAAAAAAAAAATACTACAAAATACAAAGAGCTCATAAATGCTAAAAAAATGATGAGAAATGCTATGTTTATAATATTTTCAAAACACTTAAAAATCCAATAACAATTGACTACCAATAAACTTAAGTGGTACTTTATTATGATCTGTGTTTGGTGAGGCAAAAAAGTAGTTTCGGTAGTAGGTTCAAATTAAAACTAATAATAACTAACTACCTATGATTTATTGTGAAAATGTTCTATACATAACACTTCTTGAAAAAAGAATGATATTGGAAAGTATAATAACACGGATTTTCGTGGGCCAAAAACAATATACTTTTTTTTTTCTTTGTTGCTTTTTTTTGCCAATCACTTCAGGCCCTTTTGCACATCAATTCATCAGCAACATCCTTAGGGTGACACTCAACACTTAACATATGCTTCTAGAAATTATCTTCTTCTCAATTATCCCCTGAGTAAGTAATGCTCCTCTGTACACTAGGGAAAAATATCCATATACCCCCTGAACTTTCAACCATTGGCCAAAACACCCCTTAAACTTTTATATTGGCCAACTTATTCCTCAAAGCCCATTTCTTTAAAGTCATGAAAACTAATGCTAGCAGCTAGCTTTTATCTATCTATGACTAAATATTAAGAGTTTATCAAAACAAAAAACTGTCTCACAATAGGCATTGTGGATTGCCTAACACCTTTCCCATCCGTCACCAGACCTCCGAACCAAGAATCAAGATTTTTTTATGATCTAGTTAGATTAGGAAAAAACCAATTTTCCATAACCTAGGATTGGTAATAAAATTAAACAAAATCAGATGACCAATCACACCTTAGCAAACACTTAATGATTGGTGGTGATTTCACAAACTTGTGATAGTTTAAAAATGAATCATCAATTATAGGAGAGCATGCACCCGAGCTCATGCACCACCCTCTAAGGAGGGGCGTGCACAGTGGCAACTTTAGGAATTTTTCTCAGGATGTTCCTAAAGAAGTTCATTTGAAATATTAATAAAATTATTAATTATTTTTATTTAGTTGTTTCTTTGTTTGTCTTTTATAAACAATAATTTGTTATATTGTTGTTTCATTAATTATAAAATTATTAATTGTTGTTTAGTCTAACATAATTTAATTTGTTTGTCCTTTATAATGTATTGATTAATTAAATTAATAATTATTGTTTATTAGTTGCTACATTATTTTTCTTTACTAACCATTAGCACACACCCCATAATTTAATTTTGTCTTTTATTGGTAAGTTACTACCTCTACTCTGATGCCTTTACTTCCCCCAATTCAAATATCTCACCTGGCCCCATGCCTCCATCCATCCCCCACTCAATAGACAAGCCCCATGGCCTCAATCACAAGAGCCAATCAAATGAATTCACACATCACAATGCACTAAAAGACAAAGTCAGTAACTCACCCACACCAACACCAACAAATCCAACACCAACGGATAAAGCCAAAACAAACAGCAGGGGCAAATATTAATAAAGTTATAAAGACTAAAGTAAAGCTAACCAATTACAGCTCAAACATCAAAGAGAGAGAGAGAGAGAGAGATTCATTTCATTAATTCATTTTCATTTTTCAGTCTTTAGATAAAGACTAAAGAGAAAGACAGAGACAGATCTTCGATCCGATGCCCAATTCATCTGTAGGGAGGCCTAAGGGGCGGCGCCACTGCAAGTGTGACCGATGGATCGGACTGATCTCTGATGCCCCGTGCCCGATGCAATGTGCTCTGGACTAGAGCTTAAGTTGTGTTGGCTGACCATCTCCGATTCGATGCTCGATCCATCTATTGGTTGTTGTGTTGCAGCGTTGCTCTATTGACTAATGAGGTTTTTGTCTTTATGTTAGGTTTTTGATTTAGTGATTTGAGATTTCAATTTTTCCTTTACTTGATGAATCAGCGGATGCATATATTGGGTTTTGGTTTTGGTTTTTTTTTTTTTTTTTTTTTTTTTTTTTTTTTTTTTTTTTTTTGAGAATCTGTGGGTTTGCTTTACCTGTTTACCATTTGTTAGGTTGTTGTTGTTTTTTTTTATTTTTTTTTTTAATAGATTGGGTTTGCTTTACCATCTATTGTTTAGGAATAAATGTTGGGCTTTTTTGTGGGCTTGGTCTGTTACAATTTTTTTTTTTCATATTTTAGTTCAAAATTTTTTTTTGGCTTCTTTTTTTGTTTGAAAGTAGAACAAATAATTTTTTATTTTTTTGAGGGTGTTTCTAATTTTTTTAAAGGGTGAACAAATAATTTTTTTATAATTATTATATATAAATTTTTTTTTCCAGGTCAGGGCGTTCTTTGGAACACCCTGAGCTTAACGTGGCCCCGCCACTAGGTGTGTGCGTCGCTGTTTTCTAGGTGGTCGACAACTGCAAGGTATCGACACAGACAATAGGAATATGCACGTCATTTAATTTAAATTATACTAAAAATAGACGAATTAGAATTAAGAGATCATAATCACCTATGGTCGAGATCGGTTTCATGCAAGTTTCCTTTACTGTTAAACCTTATTTCTTTGATATCTTTTAATCTGGTGGTCCAATTAATGCTCATGAACTATCTTTTTGATCGTTTTGACCTTAAGGTTTTTTTATAAGAAGTATTTGGAGATCAAATGATTAAAATTACAGTCTTGCCTTGGAGACGTTAAATGGTGATAATATGCAATGTAATGTAAGTGGGGTTAAATGTGAGACGCAAAATGGGGTATGTACAAGTTCAGCCTTCAATCAAATTTAAAATTGAATTCAGCAAAAGAATAAGATTATCAATGCCAATAAAGCAAAAAATCTAAGCAAGAGAAAGATATGATTGTTGATTTGAAAGCATAATATGAAATTAAAAAAGTCATTTAAGTGTACGTTAAATTGACAAAAAACCGAAAACTATTATAAACAATAATATATATGAAAAATAGAATAAATATAAATTGTACCTGTTTGATCCGGGGAAAAAACACCTGTATAGCAAAAAATTCAATTGCTTGTTTTCCTCTAGTGGTGTTGACTTGGCCATACTACTACCTAGTTCTAATATCCCCTTAAATAGCACCGAATTTGGATTAGAAAAAAGAAAATTTTCAGCCATTCAAAATTTGGGTTTAGCTTATTTCTAGTATTTTTTTTAACTAGACATGTCTTTTTATTTTAAATATACAATAGCAGGTGGTAGTGAGTGATAATCTCTACCTTTTATTTAGTTAGTAGACGATGATTTATTTTAAAAAAGTACCGAAAATAAGTTAATCCCTCAAAGTTAAACTTTTCCGCCATATTCAAATTCATCAAGATCAAACCCCCATTTTTCCAAGTTTGATAATGAGTTTGACACTTTCCACTATTTTCAATAGAAATATCTAGATCTCAAATCCTCCCATGGAAACTATCGAATTATCAAAAATAACAAAAAAGAAAAGAAAAGCAAGAGTCATCACAGTTAAAGCTAAATCCAATTTCCATTATTTTGGGTATAATAAAAATTGAAAATTGCAATTAGGCCTTCACATCTGGGACTGAACCCATTAACCCATCTCTTAGATTGCCTATCCAGCCCCATACGATTCCTTTTTGCCCATTTCCTTTAAATTTGAGTCTGAAGTCACATTGACTTCAATTTGGTTCCTCGCACTCGCACCAATTTCGCCAAAGAATTAACAATCACACTCCTGAGTCTGTGGCTGCACTACTTGATTTGGTTCTTGCTTCTCATTTATTTTCTACATATTCCAATACTTATATCATCCAGAAATCATATTTATTTTGTAAGCATGGTTTAGGAGATCAATTAATGTTAATTTGCTACTCGTTCTGTGAGTGGACTGTGTTTAAAAATAAAATTTTATTTTATTCCTTTTTGACTTGCACCACTAAATAATGTTGTATTTAATAGGAGCTAGGCACATGGTGGCATGAAAATTTCTTCGATGCTACATGTTTTACTCTAAGATGTCCTTTGGTTGAAAAGGGAATAATACGAGAAACGCTTATCACAAGAAATTCCTCATGTACGTATGTGTTTGAAGCTTCTCAGTGACACTCAGTGAAAGAAACAGTAGTTCTAAATTATGATGTCTGAGAACCTTTTTTATTAAAACAAAACTTACATAATAATCACTTGAAACACCATACTTCTATTAATCTTCACCAATGAAATTGGGTTCATCAGGCTTCTGTGGCAGTAGTAGCAACCTTTTTGGTGCTTTGCCTTCACCATTGTGTTCAACCTTTGAGGTCACTGCTTCATCTGTCACACCATCTTGCAATATGTCTTCTGCTTCATGCAAAGACTTATAAAGCTTTCTCTCATGGTACCTGCGCCAAACTGCTTGGATGCGACGAGCTGCCCACGTTTTCCATTGCAAGGAGTAGAACCTGAAAGTCATCATTGCACAATTACACTTGGGAATCATTCCACTTGGAAAAATAAAGGTAATCAGAGTTCTAATGTAATTTTTCTTCAAAGTCACTATGAATATTCAATTCTAATAATGAAAGAGTAGCACAAACCAAGGAAAAGATATCATATTCTTTTTTTAATTTTTTGTTTAGAAATCCAATGCAACGGGCATTGTAGATTTTGATGGGATAACCATCGTATTTCGATTTAAAATTAAATGAAGAATTGATGGCCGCATCTTTTTGTACAATTTCTGAACAATATATATATATTTTTTTGTATAGCCTCACTTTGTTAGGAGAATGTTGACAATAATCATCCAAAATGTTGATAAGCTTAGCTTAAAGACTTGCCTGAAAATATGCTGGAACTGCCTGCTATGAAGACGCTGAAACCGAGTGGCCACAAACTTCAAATCAGCAGCCCTTAGTACAAAGGCTTCAACCTCTGTCTGAGCTATTACTGTTCTTGTTGAAATGGGAAGCTAGTAGAGGAGCAGGGATTCAAGGCCCATGCAAAAAGTTCTTCTCCACAGAAGTCACCGGCCTTCAAATCACCAGCGTTACCTTTTTCTCCAGCATTAGTAGTGATAGTGGTCAGGTTTCCTCGCATGATAAAGAGCATCTCATCCACTGGATCCCCCTCAAGGATAATGCAGCTCTTTTCTGTGTGAAGAACTGGTTTGAGACGATCACAAAGTGCATCAAACAGTTGACTATCCATTTTTTCAAACATTGGCACCTAAGAGATAAAATTGATTTGATGAACACAATAGCTAGAAGTTGGACAAAAAGATGTATGGAAAAAAAAAATCAAAAGAAAAATTCTCACACTCTTGAGAAGACTTAAGCAAAGATGGCGTGTTATGTCCCTTCGGAGGTCCTTAGGAAGGCTTTGAAGTAGGTTCTCTTCCTCAACACCTCTGGTTAGTTGCCATTTATACTGTTGGAATCGTCTAACTCGTACCCTTAATTCCTCGGGGAGCATACGGTGGGACATCCACCGCTCTGCATCAGTCCTTTTCACTCTCATTTCTTCTACTCGCATTGTTGTGGATTGCAGATATCTCTGTAACATTCATAATAAAGCACTTTTGTTAATCGAATCTTATGACTATCTGTGGAAAGGTTTCTACTCATAAGAGTGGATAGAGTTAGTGAGAACAGACCAACATCAAATTTCAATTGAAGCTAAAATAGAACAGTAGATCTTTAAGAATAAATACACCACAGAGAAATTAATACAATAATGTTTGCATGTTTAATGGATAAATTAGCATATTATGCACTTTCTGGATATCACAGGTATATGGCTTTCAATCAAAGAAAGGAGAAGGAGATAGCAACCCGGGGGGGGGGGGGGGGGGGGGGGGTGTGGTGTGTGTGGTTGGACATAAAAGCAAAAACACAAACAGGGGAGGCATAGCATATCAGGCAAAGAGTAGATATGGGAGACCAGTTTTTGTAGTATGCCATTCATTACAGATCTACAACACAGTCCATGGCACAATAACAGCAGTCAGAGAAGACCTATACCAAGCAAAGGAGGGGGATTTCAAAAGGCAATGGTTCTAACAGAGACGATGGAGGCTCAAGGCATAATAACCCGGGTTGCCAAAGCCCCCCTGAATTTGCTCTTTCATAATGGAAGACCTGAAACCACCAGAGAATAGAAAGACTCGTTTTTGAATGTCTGGTAGTTGTGTGTAGGACTTTAGGTTCGGTTGTAAACTGAGTTAAACAAGCACTAAACACTTACGTGAACTTCTTTATTGTTATTATTATTGTTATTATTTTTTATGCTGGCATTTAACTAAAATTTCTATGTTGTATATAATAGGAAGGAAAAAAAAAAAAAAAACAAGAAAACCAAAACAAAAAGTCAGACTGACTCAAACAATATCTATTTACATAATATTCTCATTTTGCTAAAGCATTAGGTTAGAAAGAGAACTGATAAGAATCAGAGAGTCACCTGCATATTGCCAATAAGTAACGAAAATAAAACCAACCCAAAGGTGGATATTGCGACAGCAAATACTATCTCCCAAATATAAGTGCTTGTTTGAAGGTTTTGGCCAGCAGAGCTGAGAAAAATGAAAATGATTCAATATAGAAATGCCTTTAGCTCCTAAACTGTAACTCACAATGTGTTAGATATTGTTATAAGTTGGCAAGCCTTGATTTATATATAGGAACTTAGGTCCTACACGTTTAATGCCTACACGTGTTAGAAATGCCTTTAGCTCCTACACGTTTAATTCTTTTAAATCAAGCAATTTGACACAACTTCAGCATAAGGCATTGTTTACTTCTACATATAGTTTGCTAGATGCATAATGTGTTTTTGTGTGTCCAAAGTATCACTTTGAGCTAGTTAATATCAAATATTGTCAAAAGTCTTATACCTTAATTGACACTTTTTAATGTTTTCAATAGACTTCTAGACCTATCTATCGAATTACAAAAAAAAAAAAAAAATTATTATCAGGGCATGTAAATTCTAACCTTAGTCTCTCCACACACATTGTTGTAAAGGCATATAAGTTTGGGTACTCATCCTGTGGTAATTCTCCCTTGAGAGACTCGTTTCCATTATTTCCTTAACTGGTTTGAGAGCAGCAAAAATGGAAGCCAAATGAAATGTATGATTATAATCACTTCCTCAACTAATTGCAAAGTAACAAGTAAGGAAGCAAGTCCGCTACTACAAAATTGTGAACCTATGACTGCAGTGGGATCACTTCCTTGACTAATTGCAAAGTAACAAGTAAGGAAGAAAGTCCGTTACTACAAAATTGTGAACCTATGACTGCAGTGGGGTTTGAACTGAATGTTGTTATGAATGCCCACATAGCAAACAATTCAATTGCTTGTTTTCCTCTAGTGGTGTTGACTTGGCTATACTGCTAGCTAGTTCTAATATCCCCTTAAATAGCACCGAATTTGGATTAGAATAAAAAGAATTTCAGCTATTCAAAATTTGGGTTTGGCTTACTTTTAGTACTTTTTAAACAAAATATGTCTTTTTTATTTTAAATATATAATGACAAGTGGTAGTAGGTTTTAATCTCTACATTTTATTTAGCTAATGGGTAATGTGACAAGTTCTCATTAAAACAAAAGAAAATTCATTTTAAAAAGGTACCAGAGACAAGCTAAACCCTCACCGTTAAACTTTGCCACCATATTCAAATTCATCAAGATCAAACCCCCATTTTCCCAAGTTTAATACTGAGTTTGATACTTTCCGCTATTTTCAATTGAAATATCTTGATCTCAAATGCTCTCACGGGAAACTATCGAATTATAAATAAATAAATAAAGGAAGAGTCATCACAGTTAAAGCTAAATCCAATTTCCATTATTTTGGGTATTAATAAAACTCGAAAATTGCAATTGGGTCTCCACCTCTGGGACTGAACCCATTAAGGCATTAACCCATCTCTTAGATGCCTATCCAGCCCGATACGAATCGTCTTTGCCCATTTCCTTTAATCTTTAAATTTGAGTCTGAAGTCACACTGACCTTGATTTGGTTCCTCGCACTCGCACCAATCTCGGCAAAGAATTAACAATCACACTCCGGAGTTTGTGGCTGCACTACTCGATTTGGTTCTTACTTCTCATTTATTTTCTTCATTCCCTTGTATCATCCAGAAATCATATTTATTTTGTAAGCATGGTTTATGAGATCAACTAATGTTTTTTTTTAGTTTTTTTTTTTTATACAAGATAGAATTTCTACTCTAACTTAATCTAAGTGTATGCGTGTGTGAAGCTCTCTCCTGGATACTTGAACCCCAACCTTTACCCCCCATACCCCACAAAAACTTATACATGTAGAGTGACCATCACACTAAGGATGTGCAGTGGTGAGATCAACTAATGTTAATTTGCTACTTGTTCTGTTCATGGATTTTATTTATTTCATTCCTATCGACAATAATGATAGTGGACTGGTTTAAAAATAAAATTTTATTTTATTCCTTTTTGACTTACACCACTAAATAATGTTGTATTTAATAGGAGGCACATAGTGGCATGAAAATGTCTTCCATGGCCCATGCTACATGTTTTACTCTAAGATTTGCCATGGTTGAAGAAGAATTAGAGCATTCCCATCAAAACTTTCAAAAAATTTAGTATTTAGCATCTTAAAAAGTTCCTTTATCAATTTTAACAACTCATTTTACAATATATTCAACATCAAAGGTTTTATTTTTACCTTCATCTCATTAAAATAATATAAACAACTTAATAAAATAAAACTTCCAAAAAAAGTTCATAGCAACCAACCACTTTCACCACCACCACCATAAACACAACAACCACCACCATCAACAACCCACTACAAAACCCATTAAAATAGACCAACACCACCAGCCACAACAACCACCATCACAATCACAAGCCACCTCCAACAAAAAAATCCACCAAGGCCACCACCACCGGAAAAAGAAAAAAAAAATCATAAAAAAACCCCCCATTGCCAACCATTACCACCATGACCCACCATAGCACCACCAACACAACACACCGAACCCATGACCCAAAATCCACCACCACCAAGATAGCACAGCAAACCATGACCCAAAACCATTTACCACCACCACATTTTTTTCTTTTGAGAGAGCTTGAGCAAGAGGAGAAGAAGAAAGAGCAAGAAGAGAAAAAGAGATAAGATGAAGACATGGAAAAGAATAGAGGAGAAGAAGCCAGCAAATAAAGTAGTTAATTTTTAGAAGAAAGAGAAATAAATGTTTAAGAGGACAAGAGAGAGAATGGAATAAAAAATTAATATTTTTTAAGATTATTGCTACCGTATGATATCAAAGATGAGATTCTACTATAGCTGAATTCTAAAATATTTAGCATTTTTATTGTGGGTGAATTTTTATGATTTGAGGCGTTAAAAATGCTAAAAAATAGCACCCTTAGTATTTTTAGCACCTTTGATAAGAATGCTCTTATACGAGAAAAGCTTATCACAAAACATTCTTCATGTATGTGTTTGAACCTTATCAGTGACATACAGTGAAAGAAACAGTAGTTTTAAATTTTGATGCCTGAAGTTTAATTACTTAGTACATGTTACATATGCTATACACAGAAACTTATTGCATGTGAACCTTGTTTATTAAAGCAAAACTATGATAATACTCACTTGAAACACCGTACTTCTAATAATCTTCATAATAGAAATTGGGTTCATCTGGCTTCTTTGGCAGTAGCAGCAACCTTTTTGGTGCTTTGCGTTCACCATTGTGTTCAACCTTTGAGGTCCCTGCTTCATCTGTCACACCATCTTGCAATCCGTCTTCTGCTTCATACAAAGACTCATAAAGCTTTCTCTCATGGTACCTGAGCCAAGCTGCTTGGATGCGATGAGCTGCCCACGTTCTCCATTGTGAGGAGTAGTACCTGAAAGTCGTCATTGCACAATTACACATGGGAAATATTTCCACTCGGAAAAACAAAGGTAATCAGAGTTCTAATGTAATTTTTCTTCAATGCCACTATGAAAATTCAAATCTAACAATGAAAGAGTATCACAGCCAACGAAAAGATATCATGTTCTTTTTAAAATTTTTTGTTTAGAAATCCAATGCGACAGGGGCATTGTGGATTTTGATGGGATAACCATGGTATTTCGATTTAAAATTAACGAAGAATTGATGGTCACATCTTTTTGTACAATTTCTTAAGAATATAATTTTATTTTTATAGCCTCACTTTGTTTGGAGAGTGTTGACAATAATCATCCAAAATGTTGATAAGCTTAGCTTAAAGACTCGCCTGAAAATATGCTGGAACTGCTTGCTATGAAAATGCCGAAACTGAGAGGCCACAAACTTCAAATCAGCAGCCCATAGCGCAAAGGCTTGAACCTCTGTTTGAGCTATTACTGTTCTTGTTGAAATGGGAAGACTGGTAGAGGAGCGGGGATTCAAAGCCCACGCAATAAGTTCTTCTCCACAGAAGTCACCGGCCTTCAGATCATAAGCATAACCAGGTTCTGCAGTCATACTGGTCAGGGTTCCTCGCATGATAAAGAGCATCTCATCCACTGGACCCCCCTCAAGGATAATGCAGCTCTTCTCTGTGCGAAGAACTGGTTTGAGACGATCACAAAGTGCATCAAACAGTTGACTATCCATTTGTTCAAACATTGGCACCTAAAAGATAAAATTGACTTGATGAACAAGAGCTAGAAGTTGGACAAAAAGATGTACGGGAAAAAATTAAAGTAAAAATCTCACACTCTTGAGAAGATTTAAGCAAATATGGCGTGTTATGTCCCTTCGGAGGTCCTTAGGAAGTCTTTGAAGTAGATTCTCTTCCTCAACACCTCTGGTTAGTTGCCATTTATCTTGTTGGTATCGTCTAACTCATGCCCTTAATTCCTCAGGGAGCATACGGTGGGACATCCACCGTTCTACACCAGTCCTTTCCACTCTCACTTGAGTCATTTCTTCTATTCTCATTGATGTGGATTGCAGATATCTCTAGACCAGCAAAAGATTCATAATATAGCACTTTAGTTAATCGGAACTTAGAACTATGAGAGTTCTGTGAAAAAGTTTCTAGTCACAAGAGTGGATAGAATTAGCGAGAACAGATCCAACATCATGTTTCTATTGAATATAAGATAATTGGAAAAGTTAAAATAGAACTGCAGATCTTTAAGAATAAATATATCACAGAGAAATTGAAACAGTTTATTGGATTGGATGAATTCGCTGGAAGTCTTGGTTTTTAGATGCAATTAATATTATAATACTTTTGTTTTATACCTTGTTTTTATTAATATCTCCTTTGCCATAAATAATTGCTAATCCACTTAAATTATAATATTACACGCATAATATAAATTTTGAAGTGTATTACAATAGAATTTAATTTATTAAAGACATTATTGTAAGTTTGTAAATAAGTACATATAATATTAAATTATTATTTACAGTTTATTGATAATAAAGGGTCCATTTGAATAGAACTTATTGCTGAAAACTGAAAACTGAAAACACTGTAGCAAAATAATTTTTAAATGTGTGAATAGTACTGCGGGATCCATTTTTAATAAAAAATTGCTAAAAAAGTACATAAACAGTGCACGCACAGTACGCGCACTGCGCTTGTCCCCGCAGCAAAGAAAAAAAAAAAAAAAAAAACTAAAACGTGGACGCAGCTAAAAAAAGCTGGATCCAAACGTCCTCAAACAATCCAATTGTAGTGAAAATTCATAAATTTGTGAAGAGTTAAAAATTTTAATCATAGTTTTACTACATTATGGTGAAAAAATAGTAATAAAAAGCTAATCAAGTAACTCGTGTATAAATTCAAGCTTGTTCACTAAGATAATGAATCAAGTTTGAAACATATAATCTTGTTTAGTAATAAGCTTGAGCTCGGTTCAGGTTTGAAATAAAAAAAATGAACGAGTTTGAACTTTTAACTTTTAATAATTAGACTGGCTTGATTAGCTCATTTACATCCCTACTTGAGCTGAGCTGTACATTATGCTTATGTAGATATAGAGTTTGATTTACGTAATCATCTCATAATGCTAATGCTAAAACATTAGGTGGCGAAGAGAATTGATGAGAATCAGAGAGTTACCTGCATATTGCCAATAAGGAATGAGAATAAAACCAACCCAAAGGTAGATATGAAGATCGCAAATATCATTTCACCAATACTGGTGCTTGTTTGAAGGTTTTGGCCAAGAGAGCTGAGACAAAAAATAGAGTAATTCTTCTTCTTCTTCTTCTATTTTTTTTTAATTTAATGGTTACAAAAATGGGGAAGGAGAGATTCCCTAGTTCTCGTAGTAAAAGAGAGTAGATCATGTCACTGAATTACAAAATTCTTAATAAAGTGGTTGAACTCAAAAATGCCTTTAGCACTAAATCTTAAACTCGCAATGTGTAAGATATTGTTATAAGCTAACAAGCCTTGATTTATAAATAGGAACTTAGGAAAGTAATTTTAATAAGAAAATTTTCGCTCTTGTAAATTAAGAATACAGATGACATTTGAAATAATGTTTGAGAATTATATATATTTACTTACCCAAGACTACGAAAACCCCACCAAAAGCAGTAAAACAATTTTACTTGAAAATCTTTTGTTTCCACCATACCAGACTTCAGAACATCAGTAAACATTCCAAAGTTGAAGACCGTTATATTTTCAATATCATCAGGTTTGATAAAAGGGCACTCATAATATAGATGTGCAAAGCTTTCATTACGGTAGTCTCCACAGTAAAAATCTTTGTCTTCACAACTAGTGGAGTTTTTACAGTGCTTTTGCCAGCATGTTTCCTCTCGTTCAATGGCACACAAGTTTCAAAAAGCTCCAAGTACCTGCTTTGTCACATTTAGTTGTGATCATAAAAATCTTGGAAATTAATATCGCTAATAATTCAAAATCAACTTACGAAACTGGCTCTTTCTCAAAAAAAAAAAAAAAAAAAAAAAAACTTACGTGACTGGCTAGCATATAGAGAAAAAGATTATAAGCAGCTCCAGTCCATGGTTGAATTAACATGTCGGAGGTTCTTGTTTCTTCCCTGTATAGTATACAGATCCAAGTAATTCTAGGCACATATTGGGAGAAGATTACTAGCTTCATGAATAATGGGGCTTGAGTTTTGATTGAGGGAATGGTAATAAAAACTAGGACCTGAAAAGTAAGCGGTTCATATCAGTAACTGTAAAACTGACATTCCCTTACTCGGTTCATTCTTTTAGGTCATCAAGCAATATAATGCAATTTCAGCACAAGACATATATAATTTATGTATGGATTATGTGTCTTTGCGTGTCTAAAGTATCAGTATGAACTGAACTACTAAATCAGTTCTACCAATGATAATTGAAATGCCAAATATTTATTTTGGCCCGTATATTCTAACCTCTTAGCCTATCACATGCACGGTTGTAAGGGCATGATTATAGTACTAATTAAGTGGTGATTCTCCCTAGAGAAATTTGTTTTCATTATTTCTTCAACTGGTATAACTGCAGCAAAATTGAAAGCAAAATGAAATGTATGATTAGAATCAATGCCCCGACTGATTGCAAAGTAACAAGTAGGGAAGCAAGTCCCTCACTAAATGGCATTTACTATATAATTGTGAATCTATGACTGCACTTTGAAGTGAATGTTGTTATGAATGCACGAAGACCATAGGGTTCTAGAAGTAAACGAGATTTTTTATACTTTCATATTGATGAAATGTCACATACATACCTGTGGTAATGGAAGAATTGACAAAATGTCAATGAGGAAGTATGTGGATAAGTATCTTTTTGCTATAGCCACCGGATCAGCAATCGGCTCACCCAATCCGAAGACTAGAGAATAAGGGGTAGTAAACCCAGTACGGAACTGAAAGATAATATGAAGTACATAGAAAGCATCAAAGAGTGAACGAAGAACACAAGCAATTTTGGCCAGTGTGAGGTCGGAATCAAGGCATTTATCCTTGTCATGGATCACTGGGATGTAAAAGAACAATGGATCCAGGGCCATAGATATCACACAAGAGAGCATAAATATTTTATTCCAAGTTTGTAGAAATTGACGCCGTGGATCAATAAACGTCCTCCTCGGAGCTGACTCTTGCTGATCACTCACGGGAAGGATGCTTTTTCGTTTTTTGAATCTTTTAAACCTGGATGAAAGAAAGAAATCGATTAAGTAGCATAAGCAAGTGTAAGGAACAATGGAATTGTCAGTGACAAATATGATTGGACCCCAAGTATGAAATTGTGCACTAAAACTGAATATTTTAGAACAAGTGACTATTCGATAGTTCACCTATTTGCAATACTATCAATCACGAAATCTGGTATTTTTACTTCCTAAACTAGAATGCATTACAATGGTACTATAAAATTAAGTGGCTCCATTTAGGAATTTCAAGGATAGTTTCACGGTCTAACTATTCGCACGCGGTCAAAGTGAGTAACAGAGACATGTGATAAAAATTGTTTGCGAGAAAGTTGGTTGAAAATTAACGAAAATAACAGTAGCATGAGGAGGAAGTGTTAAAATTCAGGATTAAACAAACTAAACTTAAGCATTTGAGTCGCTTGGAATCCATTTCCTTCATCCAAATTGTTAGAGATATATTAGCCCATTAGCATAAGTCCAAGCCTAATTCTACTTTGTGTGCAAGCCAAATTTCCTACTTGTACTAGAAGTCTATTAGTTTAGGGTTTAGTCTACTATATATACACATGTTATGATTCATTGTAATACAGGATTTGTTCTACACTCTAATATATTATTGATATAGCCCTTTAGGGTTTCCTTCGTGGATGTAGGCCGTTAGGCTGAACCACGTAATCCTCTTGTGTTATTGTGTTCTATACTTTATGTTTTCGCTTCCGCATCCATAATAGCACATTCAACATGGTGTATCAATGCTAATATTTAACATGGTATCAGAGCTGCTTTCCTATGGCCATGGTTTTTTGTCCTTACGATGTATTAAAAGCAATCTTTGTCTTCTTCGGTGTTTCTTCGTTGCGTTCATCTTCTTTGGTTTTCCATTGCTGCCGTCAAAATTCTCCGGTATAGTCATGTCACCATTAGAAGTCGCATCAACACTGCAAGACCATTGCCTTTCTCAAGCTACCGTCACAGAGCCAAACTTCATTCAAGGGATTTTTTCAACCTAATCAAATCTCAAGATTTCATCAAGTTTCCATCTTGAGTTTGAGAGGGGGTGTTAGAGATATATTAGCCCATTAGCATAAGCCCAAGCCTAATTCTATTTTGTGTGCAAGCCAAGTTTCTTGCTTGTACTAGAAGTCTATTAGTTTAGGGTTTAGTCTACTATATATACACATGTTATGATTCATTGTAACACATGATTTGTTCTACACTCTAATATATTATTGATATAGCCCTTTAGGGTTTCCTCCGTGGATGTAGGCCGTTAGACTGAACCACGTAATCCTCTTGTGTTATTGTGTTCTATACTTTATGTTTTCGCTTCCGCATCCATAATAGCACATTCAACATGGTGTATCAATGCTAATATTTAACACAAATAAACGTCCAACGTAAAGAGATAAACCTGTATTTTGGACACTTTATTTATAGTTAGGAAGTGCTAAAAGCAGAAGTAGATCGAAGTTCAAATCTGAAATTCCTTTTAACGAAAATTAAACCAGAATGGCGCATGCTAAATGTATAAGCCGAGAGATAAGTAAGAGTAATAACTAGTGTGATATTACTACTATGTATAGATCATTGTCCATCATCTTGTCAATCCCTGCAGTCATGTCAAAACTTTAAACGTGTAACATGCCTTGATAACTTTCCAGTTTTCACCCACTGTAACGAACCCCATTTTTGAATACAAGCGGGCCAAAACCTTTACTAAAAGAGCACAAGATGGCCCAAAATTATTCTTACCTTTTTGGAAGCGTGCATACATTTGGGACAGGGAATATCGAAGGAAGAAGATTTTTTGGAGTTTACATACATTGTGGGACTATAGAAGAGAAATTATTTAAGAAGAGAATGAATAGAAGACAGTAATTAACAGAAGATCTATAGCAACCTCATCAACTGGACTGTATTATTGAAAAAGGAATTACAATAATAAAGTAAAGTTACATTACATATCACTTTGTTAAAACTGGGGATGCGTCTCTTTCCTATCACGACAAGTACTAAAAGCCCGAACATTATTGATTGGTTGTACATTTTACTTTTTATGAACCACTCCTATTTATTTGCTAATCCTAATTTTACTATTCTTTCTTCTCCCACTTTTTGGATTTATGGAGTCTGATGTTACGAAAAATTTCAAATCTAATCCTTGGGCCAATCTTAATCCATCGGCTTGAATCTCTACTTGTTTTTTCCTTGTGACAAACAATGTCTATACTTGAGGTTGAATTGGCGATTAATAGTCCATTTAGATGTATCTAATAAGACAAATATTTTGGAATTATCCATGTTGCTTTTATACTTCTAAATTCTATAATTATATAATATCATTCGCTAACCCAGATAATGCACATAAATGTGTAATATATATTCACACTATCATTGATGAAACAATTTCTCCGCTGTCAAAGTGAAAAATAAAATAAGCAGACTCCGTACTTCTGCATGGTTATGACTTATGAGCTATACAAAATGGAGGTTGAGTTGAAAAGAACTGTTCAATGGCGGCTTTGGGAATCTTGCGAGCAATCCTACTTCTTGATGTAACAAATCTGAGATTTGATTCTGATAAAATCATTTTCATGTGGAATCCAAAAGAAAAATGAAAAACTCCGAGGATTTATTATAGCTTTATATCAACATCAGAAAATAAAACACTCATCATACCCACACTCGATTGTTTCAGCATCACTATTTTCAGAACTTTTTTTTTTTTTTTTTTTTTGGGATTGAGTTTGAAGGATGGTAGTGTCCTCTTTCCCAAAGAATTTCTTGTCACGCCTCAAACTCAAAAGGGTTCAAAGCATGAAATACCATGCCTTCAAGAGATTTTGTAGGGCATCAAAAGGAATTAAACATCAACTATGATTATGATTTTTGACGGTAGATAAAAGAGGCCATCATTATGGTTCATCAAAAAAAGAAAAAAAGAAAAAAAAGAGGCAATCATTACAGTCAAAATACTATGGTTCATACTTCATAGCTCATCTCAAACTTCGGCAGATGATGTAAGGCAACTGTTACAATTATCAGAGTCTGCAAGTACTGATTCATCATCAGGCATTGACAAATTTATCAAAAAAAATCATCCATTGCAGCAACATTGTGGTTCTCCATATCTTTAACCAAACTCTGAAACTACAAAAATCGAGGTCAATATTGTTCAACACACACATGCACACCCAACCCAAAGCATTTCAGCCGGCATCACAAATCTACTGAGAAAGAACAAAAGAAGAAATCAAAAGAAACATAAGAGTGAAAAAAAATCATGATGGGGTGGTAATAGCAAAGCATTGACTAAGTGGGAGAGGCGAAAATAATGATTGGAGATAGAGATGGTAAAATACGACACGCCCCACAAATCCGACACAATTAACCCGTTTATAAACAAGTTATGAGTTGAAACCATGGTTTTGAAACCCGGACTCTTTAACGAATCATTGAAAGAAGAAATTCAAGATTTTTGAGGTTTGATCGGATCAGATCGAGGTCAAACCGTGATGACGTCATAATTAATTTATTAATGAATTAAAATTAAAATAAATAAAATGATTATATAAATTTTAACAATCTTAACAAAAACAGTATTTAAAGATGTTAAAAATATATCGTGATTAAAGATTAAAAGATATTTCTCATAATTTACTACAAAGATTAACAAACATCCTCTAATTGTTTAAGATATTCTATTAAATTTGTAATGTACTTGGCCAAAACTAATGCATGTAAAGTTTATTTAATTAACATATTAAACTACATTTCACCGTATTAAATTTATATACATTCAAAGGCCTTCAAAAAGAAAATTTTATTTCGTAAAAAAAAAAAACTATATATGTTAAAGTTTGAAATTGTAGCAGGTATTCAACTAAAAGTCTAAGAGCATCCACATTGGTGGAGCCATAAATTTAGTTATTTGGCACCACAAAAAGTTAATTTATCTATTTTACCTTCTCATTTTACAAAACACCCAATATCAGTGGTTTTATTTTAGTTTTCAACACAATAAAATAATATATTCACTACAATAAACAACCATCACAACCACAATTGTAGTGGGCTTGGCCTTCTATTTTTCTTCTGATCTGAACACACTAACATCCAAATTTGCACCCAAAAAAAAAAAAATCACAAAATTCCAATTTGCAAAACCCATAAAACAACCGAACATACCAAATCTAAAAACTGAAGAGAGCTGAGAGTCATTAGCTGATAAATAGCATGCAAGGGAGAAAGAGGCAAAAAAAAAAAAAAAAAAAAAAAACAAAATAAAACAAAGAAGAAGAAAAAACAACACGCAAGAAAGAAAGAGGAGAAGAAGAAGAAGAAGAAGATGATGAGAGTGTGGAAGTGTAATAAAATATAATTTTTTGCCTTAGCTTTTTTACTATAGTGCACATCTATGGATGGTTATGCACTATAGCAAGAAGCTAAAAAATTTTAGCTGTAGCACGACCATTGCTACATGTTTTTTAGTATTGGTGCTGCTAAAAATAGCAATATGGCTTTTTAGCATCACTAATATTAATGCTCTAAAAAGCCTAAAACACTTTTCTCAAAACTGAAAAACATGTCAAAGTAATGTGAAAACAAGTGTGTGGCTGTGAAATTTTTAAAAAAATATATAAAATAAAATATCTTATCTTTTTTCTCTTCCCCACACAGATAAGAAACACAAACGCGTTGGATCTCTTCTCAGTCTGTCTTTGTCCCCTACTCTCTATCTCTATTTCTTTTCTCTCTTTTTTTTTTTTTTTTTTTTTTTTTTTTTGAGAACTCACCTTTTAGTCTCTTTTACAACAAGGAGATTAGATCACACATCTCCTCCTCTTTCAACTTTCTTCCTAAGCAAATTAATCTATCAATGGTAGATCTAACATCTATCTAAGGTTTGAGATTTTGTTTGTGATGAATGAGCCCAACCACTAGCCATTTTTAGTGAAGATTTTTGAGGGAGGAACCGTGAGAACCTTTCATGGTTCTAAGAACCATGAGGTTTAACCCCGGTTCAAATGGTTTCCTAACTTTTTGGTATAGAATGGTTCTAGTGGTTAAAAAAACTATGATGGTGAGGGGTTCGAGGTTAACCGAGGCAGACCGTACGGTTCGATCCAGGTCTGAAACTTTGCTTGCAGCTAAACAGGTTTAAGATATATTTGAATTGATACAGCTGACCCGTTTAATAAAGAAGTCATGTTTGTATTCAACATGTAAACCCGTTTGATCCATTGGACCTATTTAGCTTATAAAGGTATTAACTTTTGTTATTATTGCTTAATTTATGGTTGTAACTATATGTTTATTACTCTATTATGATTATACTTGTATTTTAAGTTTAGATCCATGAGACTTGATAACATGTTATTCAAGTTAGATATGACATATTATTCATAAAGGTTATTAAATAAGTCATTTGTATTGATCTTTACATGACTTGTTAATTAAATGGGTTAAATGTGTCATGTCAAGTCAACCTATTTAATAAACAGGTCATGTTAGAGTCGAGGATTCTTGACACATTTACTAAACATGTCGAGTTTGGGTTGACCTATATAGTCAAATATTCATGGCTCGAGACGACATGAACCGAACATGCGAACACAAATTACCACTCCTAATTGGAGATATTGAGGAACCAAAGTTACTTGAGCATACAATTCATCAAAAGAATAAGATAATCAATACCAATAAAGAAAAAAATCTAAGCTAGAGCTAGCATGATATGATTGTTGATTGAAAGCAGAAAATGAAAGTAACGCTCCTTTTGTTTCAATGAAAAACCTTGTGTAAAGATAGTTTTCCTTGTTTTCCAGTGTTTGGTAGCATAAAAAAAGATGAGTCAAAGGAAAACTATCTTTGGTCAACATAAAATGTATGGCTTATTTTTGGAGATTGTTTTCCATTAAATTTTTTTGGAAAACAACTCTATCTCAAAGCAAGCTAAATAAGGGAAGTTATGAGGTTGTTTTTCAACTCATTTAAAGTTGCAACCAAACATTAAAAAATGAGATAGTTTTACAGAAAATGTTTTTTAGAAAATAACTCATTTTCTAGAAAACATCATTGCTGAAACAAACAAAGCGTAAAGAGCAATTTAAGTGTACATTCAATTGAAAAAAACTAGCATTCATTAGAAAACTATTCTAAACAGTATTATGTATGGAAAAAATAGAAATAATATGAAAAATACCTGCTTAAGCAAGCCAAAACACACACATAGCAAACACACAAAATCCAAATATTTGCTTGACATATCTCCATGAAAGCTCATACATACATACGTACATGAAAGCTCAATTAGTGTGAAAATAGTAATGCTTGTTTAAACCCCCAATTTTAAATTATGGCTTAATTGCTTTTACTTTAACTTATCTAAGTGCAGAATAAGAGTAAAGCATGTGCAATAAACCCATAACACTACTCTAAGCCATAAGCAAGCACACAAGCAATAAACATAAAGCCTAAAGAGTAGGAAAAAGATATGCAAACACAAGATAACAACAAGACATGTTATAAAAAAAGAAACCGAAGTATTCAGCAAAAATCCTCTCCGCGGCCCTCCAAGCCGAAATCGATCCACTAGTGAATAACTTAGAGTATACGAATATCAAAATAACCCTCCAAGCCTAATCTACCTAATATACTTGAGCTTTCCAAGCTCCTGTTACCAACGAACTTCTAGGAGTTTTGTCTTCACTAGCTATCCGGATGCCACAATTTCCCCTGATTACATCCGCCACTCAATGATTTATTCCAATGCTTCCCAAAGGCACCAAAACTTCTCTCAACACTTAGAATCAGTGAGGTAAATATTTGGACTAAAAACCTCTCATGGATGTGTAGATGGAGAGGTGGGAGTATAGAAACTTTAGAGAAATGATGTAGAGGATTGTGAATAAAACAATCTCTAACTGTTAAGTGTTTGGCTAGGGTTTCTTTCTCAAAAGTTTCTTCAAAAAATACTCCTTTTTACATTTCGTGGGTAATGATGGTTTATATAGCGTTGGTAAAGAATGGGAAAAGCCACACTCCAAAAAGCAACAGACAGTGGGTTTCATGGGTCACTCGCAACTTGGCCAGAGTTGCGAGTCACTCACAAAAACTAGCCTGTCAATGACTATTCAAATTCCAGCATATGCTTCTCACATGGCTTCTTTTGTGGGTCATCAGTCACAAGTCACTCGCAAGTCCAGTTGCGAAAACCACTTCTTCACAAATTCTTCACCAAACTCTCACACAACCCTTACATTAAATCCCACAAAAATACAGGGAAATGATTGAACAAAATTACAATCAAATTTGATACGGAATTAAAGCCAACAATATACAAAGTTGTAAATCACAACTTTACAACATATATATATATTAATTGTTAAATAAGAATTCGATTTGGAAGACATTCAATTTACAAACAAAAACAAAATCTTCTTTTCCCCAAGATTTAAATTGTAAACATATACGTAGTAGTAATGAATTCAAATCAATATCAATATTTATATATAAAAGCAAAGACCTTATGTGGAAGTGCATGAGGTCTTGCTAACTGGCGCTTTAATTTTGCATTTAGCATTTTTTTGCCTCTTTCATTAAGTTTTTTCTACTATTACCCAAAAGTTCACATTAACTTATTTTACTATTATATCTCATTAATTGCCTAAACCTACACCACACATTTCTCTATTCTTCATGTCTTATGCATACCTACTATTTTAGTATTTTAAAAAAAACAAAAATAAAATAAAATAAGTAAGAGTTAATAGTAATAACTAACAAGATAAGGTCCTGGAGAGAGATAGAAAGATACAAAAATGTTGTGGATTGTTAAATAAAACACACTATTTCACTATATATTACTAAAATAAAAGACCTAAGACTAACAAAACATTTGAAAGAGAGAGAAAGAGGAATCTATGGGTCACCACCTCCATTATGCTGGCCTCCCACCACCATCAAGACGCCGAAACCCCTACAGGTAATCTTTTTTCTTTTTTCTTTTTAAATTAGGCGCTTAAATATGATTTAGGTTTAGATAATTTCATTGGATAGTTTTTATTTTAGGTATATAAGTAAAGAGAATATTTGGAGTGCAATATAAAGCCATATTCTACCATGGTTTAATTTTAAATCATTTATAAGACACATGCATATTCACTTGCCCACATTATGTCTTAATGTGGCACTATCAATGAGTGGAAGACAACAAAGAGTTGGGCATACTTTCATTTCATGGTATGAAACATGTGAACACAATACAAATTAGTTGATTTTCATGATCCTATTATTCTTTTACATTTATTTTTGGTTTCATGATTTTTTTTTTAAATTAATTAATTTTACCTTAAGAAGGCTACATATATATATGAGATGGGTTTAAGTTAGACCTGGTATAACTTCACAAGAGTTACACCTTTTTTAGACCATTGATTACTATTAGATCTAAAAGTCAAAAAACACTCATAGTAATGTCATTATTACTCCATTGAAATTAGTGATTTAGGCATTAACTCTTCTTATTAAAGGGGGAAAAAAACTATAGCATTAACTCTCCACTATCTTCCACATCATCATCTACTTCCTTTCATCCTCTCACACATCTTTCTTCTTGCACTATGTACTTTTAGGCCATCACCATTGATTTCTTAATAGTATTTTGTCTTGAGGTACTAGAATATTTTAGAAGTATATGGCCAAAGTCACATTATTTTTGGAGAAATATCTTATTATGACATCCTCCATTGTTGAAGGCTTTGTTCTGCTGTTGAGAGTAAATCTTTTGGTTCCATTACTCTAATGGAATGTTGCTCATAGCAAGTTTAATAAAGTAAATGTTGTAAATCCCCATTGCAAGCTATTTTTGTTCCTTGTGCTAGGTGGCAATATTGGCAAATTCATGAAGTTGCATTTCTTTTTAATGCAACTATCGTCAATTGATACTTTTCAATTTCCTTGGGTTCAAATTTTAATAGCCTAATCAATGCTAAAAAGTAATAATTGGTTCCTCATTGAATGTATTTATTTCTAGTATCTGCTATCCTTGAGTACACTTCCTATCATTTGGTTTGGTATTTTGTTTTTGGGAAACATTTTTGTCTTGTTCTATAGGAGTCGCTAGGTGTTGTGATTTATTTTGATCTTTAATTTTGAGTACTGTAGTAATTAGAAGCGGGAGATGCCATAATGATGTGATTAGAAGTATGGGGGTGGTCTTTGATAAAATGAAACTCATATTTCAGTCACTCTTGGAGAGTTGGTGGTGCTACTGATCAACAGTGTTAGTAGTCAATCTTCTATTAATACTACCTTTAGTTTTCACTTAAGAATCGTCTCTCCAACTAGCCTAGCAGCATGAAGTGGATTTGGTGGATGTACACGTCCACTGGAGGCATTTTAACATCTTCAGGGCTGCGAGTTTGCTAAAATTCTGCTTTAGATTTCTTTTTGAGTTTTAAGTAGAGAACGATTGTTGAGACTAAGGTGGCGTTTGGATTCAAATGAAGCTGCGTCTGCGTTTTCAGTTTTTTTTTTTTTCTCCAGCCGCAGTTGTTGACCCAATCTTCTGTGAACAGTGCATTCGTGCACTGTTCACGGACCCACAAATTTCACTTTTCAGCAACTTTTTCATTAAAAATGGGTCCCGCGGTACTATTCACACATTTTAAAATTATTTTGCTACAGTGTTTTCAGTTTTTCAGTTTTTAGTTTTCAGTTTTCAGCAATAAGTTCTATCCAAACGGACCCTAATTATTTCTAAAACCCTCATGACAAATTTTATTTAAGGTACTGCCAAAATTCAAATGGACGAAAAACAATTTCTCCTTTTTTCAAACCATATACTGTGGTTAAGTAATGGCAAAACGATACTCCCTCCATAATAAATGAATTCGCAAAATGGTAATCATGTTTATTAAAACAAAATAAAGATAGCTTGCATTTACAATTTAATCTTGAGAATTTTATGAATGGTGGAGGCTTGAAAGTATAATGCAAAAAGAAAGACAAGAGGAAGATAATGATGATATGGAAGAAAAGAAAGAGAATTAATGCTGTGTTTTTTTTTTTCCTTTAATAAGAAGAGTTAATGCCTAAATTACTAATTTTTAGAGAGTAATAATGATACTACTATGAGTGTTTTTTGACCCTTAGATCAATAGGTAATCAATGGTTCACAAAAGGTGTAACTTTTGTGAAGTTACACTAAATGTGACTTGAATCCATCTGTGTATGTGTGTGTGTGCGCGCTTTTTTACTCTAATTTAATTTAATTTTTCTTTATATTATATGTACAACATTATCCAAAACCGTCTTACATAAAATAACACAAAATTATCCATGCATCGCACAAAAGTGCATAAAGTCCTGCCATGTGGCGCTCTAATTTTGCATTTAACATTTTTTTACCACTTTTCATTAAGTATTTTTTACTATTACCCAAAATTTTACATTAACTTATATTTTACTATTATCTCAATAATCTCCCATTGATTGTCTGAGCTTATACCACACATTTCTCTCTTCTTCATGTCTTTCAGCGTACCTATCTTTTTATTATTAAAAAAAAAGAAAAATAATAATTAAGGACTAATAGTAATAACTAACTAGATAAGGCACTAGGAGAGATAGAAAAACACAAAAATGTTATGGACTATCAAATGAAACGCACTATTTCACTATTACTAAAATAAAATATCTAAGTTTGACAAAGCATTTGTAAGAGAGAGAAAGAGGAATCTAAGGAGCCCCCACCTCTTTCATATTGGCCTCCCACCACCATCAAGCCACTGAAATTTCTACAAGCAATTTTTTTTTTTTTTTTTTACCATGGTTTTAAATCATTTATATGACACGCATATGCACTCACTCACACCATATCTTAATGTCGCACTATCAATGAGTGGAAGGTAGTGAGAGAGTTGGACATACTTTCATTTCATGGTATGCAATTTATGGACACAACATAAATTAGTTGATTTTCATGATCCTATACTCTTTTGCATTTATTTTTGGTTTCATGATTTTTTTTAATAAAAAAAAAATTAAACTTACCTTGAAAATGCTACAAATGTGCAGTGAAGCCACTAAACTAATTTTTAATATCTCTAAATGAATATATTTCGTTACTCAAATTTAGATTATTTTTTCATTATAATATATGTATAACATTTTTCAAAACTGTCTTATATAAAATATTATAATTGTTGGAGGAAAAAATATAAAATGAAACCATCTTCTATAGTCTCAAAGATGGATCTCCTTCCAACAATTTCCTACAAAAGGCTTCATCAAGCAACTAATGGATTTTCTCTCAACAAGTTGATTGGATCTGGTAGTTTTGGATCAATTTACAAAGGAGTTCTTAATCAAGAAGAAATGTTGGTTGTAGTAAAAGTCCTAAACCATCAAACTAAAGGAGCTACCAAAAGTTTCCTGGCAGAATGCAATGTCTTAAGAAATGTTTGGCATCGAAATCTTGTGAAGATCTTAACATGTTGCTCTAGTATCAATTATGATGGTGATGAATTTAAAGCTCTTGTATTTGAATTCATGACAAATGGGAGCTTAGATATATGGCTACATCCAATGAACAATTGTGAAAATCAATCAAAAAATTTGAGCTTTCTTCAAGAATAATTATTGCAATTGATATGGCTCCTGCATTAAATTATATGCACAATCATTGTCAGCAACAAATCATACATTGTGATTAAAAGCCAAGCAATATTCTTCTCAATAGTGAGATGATTGCTCATGTAAGTGACTTTGGTTTAGCAAGACTCCTCACAAGCATTGATGATTCTTCCCAGAAGTGTTCTAGTACAATTGGGTTAAAAGGATCTATCAGCTATGTTGCTCCAGGTATAACCTCTCTTATTTAGTTTTATAATCCTTAACAATCCTATAATATGTTGATTTTATCTTTGTCACTTCAGCAAAAGATAAGAATCAACTACTTCTATTTTTGAGCATATAAGCTTTTTAATATTTGTGAAAATAGTATTAACATATTAACATAGTCTCTTGTTTACTATTTCTTTGTCTCTTATAACAAATATTCACTTGATTACATACAAGCATAGAATTAATTTTACATAAAATTTAAAATAAAACAATTAATAGCAAAAATACGATTCATACTATGAGAAATGCCTAAGTTAATTTGGAGATGGACATTTCGATCCTTTGACTAAGGTTCATATCTTCTTTGTATGCATATACTTCAATCAAACTGAACATGCAAAAAAAAAAAAAGCAAAAAAAAGAAGGTAATTAGGCTCCTCGGGGTAAAGTTTCATACTCCTTCCTTCCATTGTGGAAGTAATAGCATATGTGATATTATTTTTCTATATAGATTCGTTTCATTTTCTTTGGATTTACATTTTGTAGACCTTAATACATATTATTCATTATAGATAGAAATTGCCTAAAACCCGATGTCGTAGGTTCAAATCCTACAGAGCGTGATCCCATTCTTGTTATTCTTAGGTCGAAAATTACACTGAAATGAAATAATTGAACAGCAATTTCAATTTGACCCCTGCCCTATGTATTAAAATTAATAAAGCAAGTAGGGGTCAATCAAAAAAAGAGCTATTAATTAATTAAAGGTCCAACTGATCACCGCGTCTGTATTGTAAATATGTGGTTACAAATAATCCAGCCAAAGTAATAGGAATTAGACCTAAGACAATTCCAAATAGAAAAACTTCAATCATTTCAATTTGTTTGAAAGAGGAAAAGGAGAGGTAATATCTATTCTTAACTATTAATTCATATTGTCCATGAATCTCAATGACCAAAAATTGGAAATTGACACGGTAATAAACTTAAGAAACTATAGAATATATGGAATAACACAGAAAGATTTCATTTTTTTATGAATCGTTTGTTCAATTAATTTCAAATAAGTCGTATCTTGTTCAACCCGATAAATAGAGCTGAGGTTATAGTTAAAACCGCTAGTAGAAAACCGAAATAACTAGTTATAGTAAGCATAAAGAGGCTAAATGAAATATGGTCTTTTTATACATATGTTTAGAAAGCACTTCCCTAAATTCAAATTTTTGAAAGATACAAACAAGAATAAGCAAAAAGACCATCCTTTCATTCCATGAGTTGTGGAGTATGGCATGGGTGGTGAGGCATCAACTGAGGGGGATGTATATAGCTATGGAGTCCTTGTGCTGTAAATGTTTACAACAAAGATGCCCACTGATGATATATTTAAAGATGGTCTCAATCTCCATAATTTTGTTAAGATGGCAATACCAAAAAGACTTGTTCAAGTTGTCGACCCAATGCTTTTACCAAGAGAAGTTGCAAAATTGGGGGTTGCAACTGTGGTAACAATGCCAACAGAAGAAGAGGACAATGATAATGAAATTGAAGTAGAAGAAGCTAATAATATTGACGACTCTAGGCATGTTGATGCTGACATGCAAAAGTTCTTACTCTCAATTCTTAACACTGGAATCTTCTGCTCATTGGAATCCCCAAAAGAGAGAATGAGTATGGAGGAAGTCATTAAGGAATTGCAATTCATAAAAAGTGCTTTCATTAGTTTGGGGATCCGCAAAGGCAGACCAAGTAGAGCTCAAGTAAGGGGTATTTAGTTTTGATTATAAGGCTATGTTATTAAGTAGTGTGTCCTAGTAATTTACTTTGATTTCTTTCAGTTCCCAAATATTTCTATTAAAAAAGCATGGAGATTTTATATTGACCTTTTTTTTAATTTTGAGTAGATTATCATAGCTGATTGTAAAATTGGATTTTCATTTCTCATCCATGATCAAAATATTAAACAAAAATTGTCCTCTTATCAAAACCCACAACCTTCTTGTAATAATTCCTATCCCTTTTCTTATGTTATCAAGGTTCAATATGGTGCGCTAACGAATTTTTTGTGTGAATTGCAGAGACATGAAACAAATAAAAGAAATTAAATATCTTTAATAATGCCTGGATTAAGGAAGGGATTAGGCATTTTTAATTGATGTGTTATGATTTCTTGCTAGTTTAATACCCCTTTTTGAAAGCATCAAAGGATGATTTTCTTTCACTTCTATTGTTGGTGTCAGTGATTTTCTTTCTCTGCTGGTGTAGGAGTGTTCTTCATGTACTGTACTTTGTTTTACTACTGTAACGTGTGACTGTGTTTGTACTAATAATCAACTCAATTCCTAAATGCCTTTTGTAGGAAGGGAATGCATCGAAGATGCCATGTTAGTTTTAGAACTTTATATGGCATTATTCTAGTGTACAATAAAAGTGGATCTTTTGTTTAATTTCCCTTAAAACTTTTGTTTTAGATTACATTATCTTGTGGCTGTAGAGAGTATAACAGTCGATCTAAGTTTCAATTTATTATATAAGACTTTAAACAAACACCTAAAAGAACAATCACCCTTCACTGCCTATAATTAATTCTTCAAGGATTTAGGTTCAAATATATATATATATATATATATTTTATTAAAAAAGAAACAAAAAATACAATCTATTCAAAGAACAAAAGGTCATTCAGCTATCAAAATTACTAAGCCTAAAAGAAGCCCACTCGACCAACAAAACAAACCAAAAATACAGAGTTAACCTGTGCATTAATAGCACAACCTAAACAAACATCTGTGAACTATGACAAGGGAACACTGTTTAAGCAACCAACCTTCCAAGCACACTGCAATAGCCTTAGCAGCTAATTGGCAATCTATGGCAGCAACAATCTGCGGAATCCAGAGTCATTCTTTGCACCTCTCTCTGTATTTACTTGCAAGAAAAAAGCAAGCAGCTGACTTCAATAAACAAAGCGAATAAATATAGTGCAATACAATCAGCCATAGTTACTATAGCATCCTACTACCCAAAAAAAAAAAAAAAAAAAAATCAGAACCTTTGCCGTTTTCCATTTATCCAACAAGCGGCTCCATTATATCTCAAAATCCAAACAAATTCCGCAATTTACTGCAGAAATTAAAGATCATTCAGATGTGGAGATCAAAATAGATATGTTTAAGCCCCAAAGTCAGCAAAGAATCCTGTTTAGAGTGGAATTAGGGAATTTTGCTTTGAACTCAAGCTTGCCTCTTAACATCTTTCTTTATTTTTTGACAGGATTTGCTCTTTAGTCAAGATTGGGCCATTACGGATGATAGCCTTCCTTTGGCACCAAATAAAATATATAGACGCCCACCATCCTATCTAACATATGGATGCTGTAAGTCCCTTCCCTTTGAGGTTCCTAACAGCCCAATCCCCATAAACATGCGTCCGGAAAGATCACTAAATAAAGAAATGGCCCATGCTTTCAACACAACCACTGCATAGCACACAAAGTGGGTCACTTGTGTAACCCCATTAGGACAGCCTACCTCTAGTGGTTAATTTATTCTTGATCACCAATAAGCCAATGAGAGTATGCTTTTGTATAGTCTGACCTCTTGTGGCATTCATACGTAAGACACACAGAATGTGGCACAAAAGAATATATTGAACCGTGATTTTTAAAGCTTCCATGTATACGTGCAAGCAACAGAGAGAGTATAGAGATATGCATTAGAACAAATAGCTTAATAAATAGAATGGTATATATATATATATATATAAAAATAAAAAAAAAATAAAAAAATAAAAACTACAAAGAACTCATAAATCATGAAAAACGAATGACATTGGAAAGTACAGTAAGCAGTAACAAGGCTTCTTCTTCCAATTGCTTCACGCCTGCTGGAACATAGCGTCGGCTTTTGGATATCATATCGAGCCTAAACACAAGTCCATCATAGAAGCCCACCAGACAATTTGTTTTCAAAATCCATCTACATTAAAGTCCATTCCAAGATGTATTTCTTAATACACTACCTACACTGAAGTTTGACCCAGCTTAATCTTCAAAATCAAGCTCAATCAGCCCAATCCAGCCAGTGAATACTGAATACGCCGTTTCTAACTTAATAAATTTGTTCACAATCCAGCCAGTGAAACTCACATTTCACAGTACGTATATATATTGTACTTTTGTTTTTGAAAATGCTTTGTATGCAATCTGGGATGCTAAAAGTAACAGTGTATAAAGATTTATTGAATTTGCCTTAATATAAGTTATAACCATATATAATTCTTTGCGCTGAAAAAACAATGTTTTTTACTGTCACAAAAACAGCCTTGCCTAATGGAAATTGGAAACTAGGACGTGAACTGTGCTAGTTTAAAAAACAGATGTGAGCTTAGGGAGCAAGGGAAACCACAAATTCAAAAAAAAAAAAAAAAAAAAAAAAACGCACGCACAAAAGGGATAAGCTTTGATAAAAGGGAAAAGAAAAAAAAAAAAAAAGTGTAAACGTGGAGTGATCGAAGAAATATAGGAGAATGGGAGGCTTGAAGCAATTTATTGAATACTCAGTTTAAAAATCAACTAGAAAGTGGTTCTATTTTGTATTTACGTGAGAATTAAAGACATATTTTTACCGAGTTGACCAATTTTGTCTTTGATTAATAAAATGAAATAGGTTTCATGAAACTTAATTAGTCTTTTGTCATCGAATAAGATATTAGTGGTTTCATTCCTTTTAACACTAAAGCTCAATTACTAGCTCTTGTTATAGATTTAAAATACTATTGTATCTATTAAAATAATAATAACTAGTTGCTAACCCATTCGATGCACGGAAATGCTATTAACTCTGGAAAAAAAAATGATGAAATATTTAACTTTTATACTTTTCCATAGTTTAAAAGTGTTGTCTAATATTGAACATTATTGAGTTGTAAGTGCATAGTTATCGAAACCTACAAAGTAACTTACAATTTTTAAATTAATAAAGCAAAACTCTCAATAGTTATACACACACACACACTCAAAACTAATATAAATTGCAAATATATAAACAAAGACCATAATTTGAGAAAGACACACCAAATTTCAAATTTGAGTAAGCAATATGACTTTCTTGTAATAAAAACAATATAGACAATTCAAAACATGAAACAATATCAAAATTATAATACCTAATTCCATTATCTTTTATGTTGAATCCAAACAAATAATTAATTGAAATTAATCCAAACAAATAATTAATCAACCAGAAATCATAGCTTTTAATAAGAAAAAAAAATCCTATGAACCGAAATAAAAAGCATTTAAGGTGAAGAATTAAAATCAACTTACTAAAACGTAAATACCAGAAACCCCAAGACTTAAAATTTTAAAATTTATAGGATCTCCAAATTCAATTTCAAAACCAAACCAAATTCAACAAAATTATATATAACATACCAAATAAAAATTTATCATTCCCTAGGTTGGAAGACATAAGTTGAACCTTTGATTTTTCTCCAAAAAAAATAGAGATTCTTTATCTGGCATGTACAATAAAAAAAAAATTAGTAGAAATTTCAACTCAAAAACCAAACCCACAAAAACGATGTTAATATAAATATGGAGATTAACCCAAATACTGAAAAGATAATCAATTCTAAACATAACAAAAGAATAAGATAGAGAGAAAATCTCAGGCACATATGAAAGCAAATAAAAAATTCGACATAAAAGATAAAATTCATTAATAACAATATAAACAAATATCCACATATGTTGAATTGAAATTTTATCAATAATAACAATATAAACAAATTCGACATAAAATTCATTAATTAAAGAAGAAAGCTGAATCGAATTGCTTGCGTTTTTAAAAAAAAAAAAAAAATCCTAAAGTGAAGTTAAGTTTATGTGGTGTTTGGTATGGGGGAATCCACATTACTCCTGACATCTAGATTCCTTAGAATGTGTGTGGTGTTTGGTATGGGGGAATCCACATTACTCCTGACATCCAGATTCCTTAGAATGTGATTTCTTGCAATCTAGATGCCTAGGAATGTAACTATTCCTATATTTGATTTAATTGAGAATCTAATAAGATTCCTAGGAATGTGAGATGATAATGTTTGATTTATTTCTAGGAATCTTAAATGAATTATTTATATTTTTTATTCTATCCTTAGATTTGAATGTGAACTACCAAGTCCCAAAAAAAATCTTCCTCTAAATAAATAATGAAAAACAAAATATAAATTATAAATTATGACAAATTCATTGAAACTGTAGTCTAATATTTCAAAATGACAAGTACAATACAAAAATAATTATTTAAATTCTTAAATGTTTTATTCTTAAATAACTATTAAATAACTATTCTTAATAAGAAAATCAATTCTTAATAATAATTATAAATTGACAATTTTAACTATTTTTCTTTATCAATTCTTAATAATAATTTTTAAAGGAGCTAAATCAATAACAAAACAACTTGACAACGTTTATGTCTATAAGACCATAGAAGTAGTAATAAAAATAAAAGTAGTTCATCAACAGTGAATACCTGGCAATAATGGAGGGTCCCCTTCAATTTTTTTTTTTTTTTTTTTGGTGCATGAAACCTAAATAGAACTTTGTTAAAGAATATATTAGCACAGTTGTCTATCTTTTTTATGTTATTTTGGTGGAAAAAGATAAAGACAAGGGAAAATATATTGATAATTTGTTTTATATTTTCTCTTAATTGCTTAAATGATAAAGAAAAATAGTTAAAATTGTCAATTTATAAAAAAATACAATTTCCTTTAAATTTGAGAATCTCGATACCCACTTGTTTTAAAGGAAATCAACATTCCTACTAAAAGGGAGCTAAAGGAGGAATCCAGATTGTCCTGGCATCTGATTCTCAAGCGTGACCAAATACGAGAATTTTTAAACATTCTTAAGAATCTTAAAACATTACCCTATACCAAACGCCACATTAGGGTTTTAAGGTGGTAATTGCTAAGGTTTTGAGGAGGGAAAAGAGACTCCTAACAAGAGTCCTTCTCTATCTTTTTTTCTTAATCCCAACGTTTTTTTTTTTTTTTTTTTTTTTTCGAGTGAGTCTTTTTTTTTTTTTTTAATCCTAAAGTGAAGTTAGATTGAGGGTTTTGAGGTGATAATTTTTAGGACTTTGAGGAGGGGAGAGAGAGTCCTAACAGGAGTCTCTCTCTCTCTTTCTCTCTTTTTCTTAATCTAACATGAGCCTCTTTTTTTTTTCAACGTGTCTTTTTTTAGTCCTATTTTCAACATGGGTCTTTTTTTTTTTTTAGTCCTATTAGATTTTTTTTTTTTTTTTTTATATATATAGATTATCAACGTTTGAGTTTGAATTTAGGTTGGACTTATTAGAGAAATAGAGTTTCACTCCTTGTTAAGTTTTGATTAAACAAAAAAAAATTTGTTTTTAAAAAAATGATAATGATGAGTTTGAGTCTAAGTTAGAATTGTTAGAGAAATAGGGTTTCATTCCTTGTTATGTTTGGACTAAACAAAAATAATTTTATTATAATAAAATGATAATTTTATTTAAATATTGTGTTGTGAAAGTTTCAGAGATTTCGGTTTTATAATAATAATAATAATAATAATGGGAAGGTATAAAAAATAAAGAGTAAATAGCTAACACAATTGGAGCCTCTTTGTTGAGAAACGGCCTTCAAACGACTAACATCACAATGATTTGGCCCTGCCCCACCAATAATTTACCCTTCAAACACTTCTCACCAAACCCACCCCAACACCAATTGCTCATGTAAAATACTGGATTTACAAAGTTTGACATTGCAATGGGTTTGGCCGTGCTCCACCATCAATTTACCCTTCAAACACTTCTTACCAAAACCCACCCCAACACCAATAATAACTAATGGAAAATACTAGATTTACAAAGTTTGATATTGCAATGGGTTTGGCCATGCTCCACCATCAATTTACCCTTCAAACACTTCATACCAAACCCACCTGAACAATAATAATAACTAATGGAAAATACTAGATTTACAAAGTTTGATATTTCAATGGGTTTGGCCATGCTCCACCATCAATTTGCCCTTCAAACACTTCTTACCAAACCCGCCCCAACGGCAATAATAACTAATGGAAAATACTGGATTTACAAAATTTGATATTGCAATGGGTTTGGCCGTGCTCCACCATCAATTTACCCTTCAAACACTTCTTACCAAACACACCCCAACACCAATAATAACTGATGGAAAATACTAGATTTACAAAGTTTGATATTGCAAATTAATGGGGTTTGGCTGTGCTCCACCATCAATTTACCCTTCAAACACTTCTCACCAAACCCACCCCAACACTAATAATAACATACAGAAAATGCTAAATTTACAAATTATTTTAAATTACTTAATACAAATTGTTGATGAGGTTTTTAGTAGACGTAAATTGTACGTTTTTTTTACGGTAGTGACTTCACCAGCATTGCCAACTCAAGTGAGGTTTATATTCTTAATTTATATAGTTAATTATTCTGCTTTTATTTTCTTGTAAGCACATTAATTTATTAATACTAAATCCTAGAAAATTTTATCAATTGAAGATAGTATCACGTGTGTGTGTGTATATATAATGCACTATAACATTTAGCAACAAAAAAAAAAAAAGCATTACAACTCTACAAGAGTGTAGAGTAGCTAGCCAAACTTGCTTGAGAGTAAAGCAAAGCAGGAAAATGTTTGTGTGTGTCATCATTTTAAAAGCTTACAATTTACATGGACAACATAACTATTAGAGCCTATATTATATAGAAAAATGTTATATCTACAATATTTTTACAACAAATTTTATGTAACAGGTTGTTACTTATTATTATTAGTGGGAAAAAATAATTTCAATTGTGGATTTAAATTGATAACCTGTAACAACCTACCAACTAAAATATGTTGTTAAAGCGTTGTAAAAATGTTGTGAAAGCGTTGTAAAAATGCTGTGAAAGTATTGGAAAAATGTTGTAGACGTAGCACTTCACTATTATATAGCAAAAAAATTAAAAAATGTATCCATTTGAGCATAAAAAGTAGTACTCAAAGTTTTCTGGGCATGTTGAATGTTGCAAAATGGAAACATAGCTTTCATGTTACTCCTGGTTGAACTTGACGGGTTCTCATATTAGAACCTAGGTGATTGCCATCAATTGCCACAAGCTAGTGACATAGCATAGCTTTCGTTCCAACTATATCCCTTATAGTGTCTATTTGGTTGATAAACCTCTCCTCCATTAATCTCAAAATTTATGGACATAATTACGTCTAATTCTACTTAAGATTAAATAACAAATCCAACTAAATTTAATACATTACCCTATTCTTGCTTCCATTTCCTCATACCATATATATCGCTGTTTTAAAAGTCTAAAGAAAACTATTAAAACATTCGTAATGCAACAAAAACCAATACTAGAACATACAAAGTTAATTTTAATTTTATCCAATGAACATGCTAGTTGGAAAGTTGTATGAATTTTAACATTATGATTTTCTGCAGCATATAAGGATTATTCACATAAAGAAACAAAGAACAGTTTTTCGTAAATAATTACACTTTTTCTAATGGTAAAAGTTTTACATTACTTATCAAAATAATAATAATTACATTATTGTACACTTTTTAAAAATTTGTACAATATTTGTTGTACAATATTTTTTATAATCAATGTCACAGAGAGAGAGAGAGAGAGAGAGAGAGAGAAGCAATTTGAAGATGCAATAATGCATGTTAATTTTTCTTTTTCTTTTCAAAAATGTGAGTGTATAAATGATTTCTTTAATTTCTAAGGACTTGAAAAGAAAAACTCTTTAATTCATTGGTTTAATTTTTAAATTTTTTCTATCTTCTTATAATAAATAAAAACAATTTGAGTCCCCAACGGAGATCGGGTTATTTGTGTATAGTTTCTAATCAAGTTAAACAGATATATATATATATATATATATATATATATATATATATATATATATATATATAAACAGTTTTACAATTTCTTTGGTTCAAAATAAAAGCTATTTACCAATCTGTCACTTGTAATTATAAAAAAAAAAATTTAAACAGTGTGTTATGTCTAATGTTGGCAAACTGTAGAACTGAACACCACATATGTGGTATCTTCATAATAGTTGTATGCAAGATAATGGTTGAAATAGTAGAATTGAAAAAAAAAATAGAACTTTAAAAAAGCCCTTACGCACACAAATAAATTTAGTGCTGCATGGATATCTTAGTTCGTATAAAATTGTTGACTGGCACCCTATCTCTTTACATTCCTCGAAGATTTCTCTAAAAACACAATAATATACCAAACAATGGGTTTGGTTCAAGACTTTGATCGTAATGGGTTTGGTTCTGCCCCACTGTCAATGTAGCCTTCGAACAATTTTTACCAAACCCACTAGAAAACCAATAATGAAAAACACGACCAAAAAGTTGTTCTAATCACGGCTAGTGAAAACTAATTTTGACACAAATCAGACGGTAGTATTGACTTTAGGGTCTTTTTTCTGATGGTAGTAACTTATTCATCTAAGTCAATTGAGGTTGGCTATCTTAATTTCTATAATTAATTATTTTCTTGCACTTTCTTGAAATCACATTATTAATATATTAGTAATGTGTGACCTACCAATTCATCAGTGATGTAAATATTTCAAATTAATGAAATAATACTATCTACCTTAAAACAAAAAAGAAAAAAAAAAAAAAATCCATATCTCATCGTATTAAAATTGGGCTGTCCTAGTCATCGATTTTTCTTTTCCTTGTGTATATATTTTATGATATTATCTGCATATATATTTCTACATTTAATAGATAAAAACTTTTTTTTTTGAGAAGATTTAATTGATTTATGATTCATATTAAATGTTATTTTTTTAATTTATAAATTTGATTAAAGTAGTTATAAACATATTATATATATTTGAAAAAAGAGAGATTATTTTCTCTACATTGGCATCTTAAAATAATTTGGATATTAAATATTTTTTTCACACGTACTTAATTATTCTTTACCATGTATAAAAATTTTGTTTGAAAAAATTGTATTATTACATCATTATTTATCTATTGTTTAAACTAAAAGCATATATACTTACACAGTTAAATTTAAAATTTTGATATAAATAAAAGTCTCTTGCATCATATGAGATCTAACTAAAAGGTGGAGACCATCGAGTAGGACTCTTACGTGGCTCTTGGCTACTTGCTTTTTTCAATGAAATTATTATCTCCTTTGCCGTAATGCTTGTTGAATAACATAATAAAAAATTATAATTCAATAATTCCTGTATTTTGATTAGAGTAACTATATATCTATTTGATTTAAGAAAAAATATTATTTTGGTCCTTACATTTTGAGTCACAATTAATTTGGCAAATACATTTTGGCAGCAATTAATTTAGTCCCTTTAATTTTCAAGTTGCAGTCAATTTAATTCTTACCGTTAACTCAAAATTGTCTATATAACTAGTGGTATGCATTGCTGGCACACTTGGAAGTGTACGTAGTATAGAATAATATTTTAAAAAATGTAATTAACATATAAAAGTGCCATCTCAGCCAGGGATAGAGCCAGAGTTTTGAGTTAAGGGAGCAGCTTTACATATGCAGCTATTTCAACATTTGACTCTACTACTACTTAGCTGCTGAGGTTTTTTTTTTTTTTTTTTTTTTTTTTTTTTTTTTGTAAGAACAAAATTTTTTTTGTTTATAATTTTTAAAATGGCAGGGTTAATTGAGCTTAATTTTTTTTTTTAGTTTTACTATATGTAATTTTTGTTGTTTACCTTTTTTTTTGGCTTGTATATTTTGTTTTAGATTTTAGATTTATAAATTTATAAATTTTTTTATAGTCACTAAAATGAGAAAAATACTAGTGCTACAATTTTTTATTTTTTATAAATTATTAATGTGATAAGTGATCACTAGTAAGTAAAAAAATAATATGAGTAATGGGTCCATGTACGAACCAATAAGAATTTGCTACCAAAACAGTTTGTAAAAATGTTGTAAAAAAGTTTGCGAGTATAACATTACTCTTAAAAGAATCAATAATATTGTTTATGAGAAAAAATGTAATTTTACGGAACAAAATTGCAAATATTAATACACATATATATATAATAATATTTTTTTAAAACAATTTAGGGGCATTGCCCCTAGCTAGTCCAAAGCTAGCTACGTACTTGACCTAAGCAATTTATTAAATAAAAAATAGACTACGAAAAAAAAATTATAGAACAAAAACAAAATTTTGAATTGATGAAATTACGAGAAAAAGTAAAATGAATTTAAAAAAAAAAAAAAAAACTCAAAATTCCCTATTTATTTTCTTGCGATTCAAACACTAAGAATAAAAATACACTGTTCACAAAAAAAAAAAAAAAAAAACACGGCTTACATGTCATTAGTCAGGAAAAATAAGAAAAATAAGAAAGAAAAAGTAGCTCTGCACCAAATACAATTCCTCTTTATTTTTGTTTTTTAAAATTCGCTGTGTTTACTTACATCAAAGATTAGAAGATCGTCATGGAATTTTTAGTGGAGAATACAGTCTAACAACACTGGCATGGACAATGGATTCTTTATGACTCATGATTTAGAAGTCAATTACATTAATGGTTCCTTTCATGTCTCTAGTGTATTCCGAGCTCACCTCACTGTCTAATCAAAGCAATTTTAGTTCATTCTATTTTCTATTGAAAATTCATCATTTTACAGTTCCTATGAATTTCTGGTAGGGTCTGCTCAACGGCCTATGCACGTTAAAAAGTGATTTCTTTGTTTGTTCGCTTCCACTTTTTATTTTTTTTAGACAGGACTGGTTTTGGAAGCGCATTATCAATTTATTAAATACTAAATCATAGAAAATTTTATCAATTAAAGATCCCACGGATTTTATATTTTTGGAGGTATTTGACAATAGCATTAACGCACTACAGGGTACGCAAATGATTTTTTACGTCACAACTAACTGAAACAGCCTATATATAATACAAACTTGTGTATCTTCCTCTACTGCACACTAAAATTTCACCAGTTTCCTTCTCGTCCAAACCAATGAAGCTTCTCAACCCCAATTTTCCTGCATTATCATGCTCTACATTCCTTCATATCATTCTACTCTTTTCTGTAACCCTTCTATGCTTGAAACCTGCCACCTCTTCTGCCACTCCAACAAATGAGACTGACCGTTTCGCTTTGCTTAAACTAAAGGAATCCATTTATTATGATCCATATGGAATCTTGAGCTCATGGTTGTTTCTTTCCACTTCTGCAACTGGCATGGAATTACATGCGGCCACTGTCATCAAAGAGTCATAACCTTAGAAGTACAAGGTCATAACTTGCGTGGCACCATTCCACCTTTCATTGGCAACCTCACTTTTCTTAGGGCCATCAACCTTCGAAACAATAGCTTCTATGGTGAAATTCCAAAGGAAGTTGGTCAGTTGTTCCAATTGCGAGAACTCAATCTTACAAATAACACGTTGGGAGGAGAAATTCCAACCAACTTGTCCAACTGCTCTGAACTTAGGCATATAAGAGTCTCGAACAACATACTTATTGGGAAACTTCCCATGGAGCTTGGCTCTTTGACCAAGCTTTCTGCTCTTGGGGTTGCCAGAAACAATTTCATAGGAGGAATCCTAGGTTTCTTGGGAAATCTTTCATCACGCTTAATATTTTCGGCAAGCGATAATGCCACGTACTGCTGCTAGGTTTTGCTATCACTATTCAGAAACCAATAGAAATTTATCAAGTGTCATTGAAATAGAGGCATGAAACGCATCAACACGTGTAAGCGATGACACAAGCAATCCAGCACGTGTAAGCAATGATATAAGCGGACCAATCAGGCTGTGACATGTGTCACCAATCAAACTCTGCCACGTGTTGCTCACTTACCCCCAAACTCCTATAAATAGAAGCCTTACTAAGACATTTGGGGACACACAAAAAAGATATCTTGAGTTTAGAAATCCAGAAACTCTGCCGAAATCAAACCCCAAAGCCTCCAAGAACTTCAAGAACTTCAATCTCGAATACAAACAACATTTGAAGCAAAATCATCCAAACTACTTGTCTAGGTCTCAAAGGTCACTAGAATCAAGCTCAAAAACCTCCAGAAATCTCAACAAACCACAAATCAGCGAAGCTCTAAGGATTCTAGCCTCTAAAGCCCTGAAGAACTTCCACCACAAACCTTCAAAAAAAAAGAACACACAAAGAACATGAAGAACACACGAAGGACACGAAGAACACGAAGAACGTGAAGAGCAAAGAATTTCTAACAAGCTCATAGCCAGAGATTCATTATAATTCTGTTTCAAAGATCTTTGATCCATTCCTCAGCCAAATTGAAGGATATCTTGTGTTTGAATTAAAACCACATCACCACAATTCCAATCAACAAATCTTTCAAGGAGATCGAATCAGAGGATCCCCTTTTTGTAATCACAGAGAATTGTACCACATATTTATCAATACAAATTCGTATTTGTGAAACTATTTTACTTGTTTGACTTATTTCAAACAGAGAATTTAGTCGTCTACAAATTCTGGCACACCTGATGGGACATCTCTGCCTCTCATCTCTTTCTACTTCAAAAGAAAAGAAATTCCATTGGCTACTAGCTTTGATGGCCTCTAATAAGAATGCTCAAAAATCAGTGATGGATGCTTCCGTTACGGATGATTATGTCGGCCCAATCACTCGTAGTCGATCCAAAGTTCTTGATCAACTGCAACCCCAACCAACCAAAGAAAGCAAGCTTCATAATACCATCTCTCTGGACTTTCTTGCAAATAGGAAAGCTACCACTAAGGATTCATTTGTCTCGAAAGATTTTGAGATCAATAATGAATCATCCCTAACAAAGAACTTTTCTATCAACTCTTCACCTATGATGAGAAACTTAAGGAATAAAATACCTTTGACTCATCTTGTCTCATCATTTTCTCCATCATATCTAGAGGTCATGCCAATGATGATGACGAACACCTCTCCCATGGAAGAAAAGATGGCTGAAATGGAACAAAAGGTCACCCTTCTCACAAAATCACTTAAAGATAAGGATGTCCAAATTGCAAACCTGATGAACAAACTGGAGTTACAAGATTCGGGTGAATCAAACCTTGACCTTGAGCACCCACCCAGCTTTACCTTGAAAGGAGTAAATGCTAGGGATGATAAGAAAAAAGGGGGTGAAGGCACTTCTCAATAAGGACATTCCACCTCAATGGCCTTGATATCTGTCCAACAATTGCAGGACATGATAACGAATACCATACGAGCACAATATGGAGGTTCTTCAACAAATTCTCTCATATATTCAAAGCCTTATACGAAGCACGTTGACAATATGAGAATGCCAAATGAGTATCAACCCCCTAAGTTCTTGCAATGTGATGGCAAGAGAAACCCTAAGCAATACGTTGCTCACTTTGTAGAAACCTGTGAGAACGCAGGGACTCAAGGAGGCCTCTTTGTAAAGCAGTTTGTTCTTTCACTAAAAGGGAATGCCTTTGATTGGTATATAGACTTAGAACCCGAATCAATCGATAGTTGGGAACAACTGGAAAGGGAGTTCCTTAACCGGTTCTACAGCACATGTCGCACGGTAAGCATGATGGAGCTTACCAATACTAAGCAGTGGAAAGACGAGCCCGTTGTTGACTATATCAATCAATGGTGTTTTTTGAGTCTAGACTGTAAGGATAGACTGTCTGAAATATCTGCAGTAGAAATGTGCATCCAAGGCATGCATTGGGGACTTCTGTACATCCTGCAAGGGATAAAGCCCCGAACATTCGAAGAATTGGCAACTCGTGCGCACGATATGGAATTGAGTATCTCTAGCCATGGAAATTTGAAATCTCCCATACTTGAAGAAAGGAAAGAAAGACGGGAAATAAAGAAAAATGACAGGAATACAAAAAGTAATGTCAAAGACTTCATGAATATCAACCCTACCACAGTCAAAATCTCAACAAGAAATGTGAAGGCTAATGAGAAGAGGCCTGAGGGAGGCCAACGACGCGAGACGCGTCGCTCATCGCTCAAGGAATGGGAACAAAAGGTGTATCCTTTCCTAGACGCCGATATGCCGGAAATGCTAGAACAACTACTCAAGTTGAAATGAATTGAATTGCCAAAATGCAAACGACCGGAAGAGATAGGAAAAGTTGATGACCCGAACTATTGTAAGTATAATCGCATCGTAAGCCATCCAATCCAAAAATGCTTTGTTCTTAAAGAACTCATCATGAAGCTAGCTAAGGAAAGGAAAATCGACTTGGATGTTAGTGATGTTGCTCAGTCAAACCTTGCCACATTTGCTTGAAAGTTACCTAGTTGCAAGTCTCCAAAGCAGGGGGCAAATACCACTCTCATCCAATTTGGTTCTTTGGAACCTACTCAAGTTCAGCTCTCACAAAAAACATCTAATTATAACTCAAATGATGATAAAAAGTCAATAGTGGATGAGGAAGAGGGTTGGACGTTGGTTACTCGCAAGAGATGGAAGAAGAGACGAGCATTCCCTCTTCATTTGATCACCCAAGAGTCCAGAAGAGCACAAAACCAAATTCATCCTCAGTCAAGAAAAAAGAATAATAAAAGGCAAGAAAGACTGAGAACAAAAATGTATGATGATTCGACACAAACCCAAAAATTTCGAAGTCTCATCAAATTGGAAGAATTCTTCCCCATAAAATTCTTTCAAAACAAGTCAGCAAAGGCTATTCACACGGTCTCTCGTTGTGAAGTTAATGACAAAAAAAGGGTGTTGACCATGGTAGTTCAAATGAGACTTTGTCATCTTTAGAGCAACTTAAATCTCAGGTTAATGAAGTTGGACCCTCGCAATCCTCCACCTCACCAAAAGAAGGGATCACCCAAGCTCTTGAAGAGCCAAAGATGTACACCCCTTATACCAATACACTTCAACAAACATAGGAATGTTGCTCATGCTCTCCAGACTTAACTTTCACTGATGAGGATCTATTGTTAGGCTTTAAGCCTCACAATCGTCCACTTTATGTCTCTGATTATGCTCGCGAACAAAAGATTGATCGCATTCTTATTGACAGAGGCTCAACTATTAATATACTACCGAAAATGACAATGAGACGACTTGGTCTTGCTATGGAGGAATTATCGCACAGTTGCTTGGCCATACAAGGTTTTAACCAAGGAGGACAATGCGCCATCAACATGATACACTGGAATTAATCATTGGAGAATTGACAAGCAACGTTTTGTTCCATGTCATTGATGCCAAGACAACCTACAACATGTTGTTAGGACGTCCATGGATCCATGGGAACGGAATAGTGCCGTCAACTTTGCACCAATGTTTCAAGTATCTTCAAAGTGGAATAAAGAAAGTTGATGCCAACTTGAAGCCTTTTTCTGAGGCTGAAGCTCACTTTGCTAACGCGAAGTTTTATCTAGAAGATGACATTCCAAATGAAGTTCTCCCGGTTGAAATCCCGTCCATGAAAAGCAAGCAAGATGAAAAGAAGCATGTTAAATTCATCACTAGAAAGGATATTCTTGCCCTAAAGGAAATCCAAGATATGGGAATGATCAGCCTAATGAACCTACCACTAATTCAGAGAGAGTGAAAAGTTCAACGCCTTCCAATAACCCTACACTCCTCCGTTATGTGCCATTATCACACCGCAAGAATGGACAATCACCATTTGCGAAATGCCCACAATCTAAAAGGGACATGCGAAGGCCCCCTACAAAGCTCATGATGAAGGATGTAGCCATATTGAAAGAAAATCATGTTATGCCTTTAACTTCGTCCACAAATCCTTTGCCCACGAAGCCACTAAATGGATTCGTGAGGTCTTCACAAAGTCTGAGAGAGCATGGTATTCTACCAAGTAAGCAGACGAAAGAATGGTTCGATCGAAAGGCATATAGGCTATTAGCCAAAGCAGGCTACGATTTCTCAAAACAAGGCAGCCTAGGGAAACTAATTCCAAAAGCCATTGGAGAAAAGATGCACGGCCTTAGTAAAACACAAGGGAAAATGCGGCTTGAGGGGCATGAAATTCCTATCACAAAGACCAGAATAGGTTATACTCTAGAACCACCAGCTCAAATATGGATCAATAAAAGAAGCAATGCTTCAAGTTCCCAATCCATAACAGTAGAGGTAGACTAAAGTTCAAATCAAAGAAAAGATCACTCTTCATCACGCATCTCAATATTCGATCGCATTAAGGCTTCATCGTCACAAATTACAGTGTTCGATAGGTTAAATACGACTTGTTTAACACAAAGTCAGGATATTTTACGTATGCATCAGTTTTTAATCGATTGGGGGCAACGAAAAGGCCTATTGATAGTTGCTCTCAAAACTCAATAAACTTTGAGGTTCAAAAGAAAGAGAAAGCTAATGATGAGATTCGCAGTAGTATTCCTTCACGCATGAAACGTAACTTTGTCTTAGATATCAGCATTGAAGGAGCTCTCAAAGTCAAAAGCCGAACGATTGTACACACAAGTCAGTCACTCGTCCACAAGGAGCAAATTGAATAGGTATCATGCTCGTTTCATATTACAGTAGAAGAAGATACATTGTCATATGTTGAAGCCACCAAGGATGAAGTCGATGAAGCTCCCCTAGCCTTGGAAGATGGAGTATAGACTACAGTTGATGAACTTAAAGAGATCAATTTAGGAACTACTGAAGAACCTCGACCAACTTTCATCAGTGCTCTTCTCACTCCTGAAGAAGAAGAAGGATACCTCCAGCTCCTAGTAGAATATACAGATGTGTTTGCTTAGACTTACAAAGAAATTTCTAGGCTCAATCCAAGTATTGCTTTACACCATTTGGCAGTAAAGAGGGGCGTGCGCCCAGTAAAACAAGCTCCAAGATGCTTTTGGCCAGAGCTTATCCCTCAAATAGAAACTGAGGTCAATAAGCTAATTGAGGCAGGCTTCATTCGTGAAGTACAGTATCTAGAATGGATTGCTAACATCGTCTCTGTCAAAAAGAAGAATGGACAAATCCAGGTGTGCGTTGACTTCCGTGATTTGACCAATGCATGTCCCAAGGATGATTTTCCGTTACCCATCACTGAGGTCATGGTTGACGCCACTACTGGTCATGAAGCCTTATCTTTCATGGATGGTTCTTCAGGTTATAACCAAATTCGAATGAATCCTAAGGATGAAGAGTTCACAGCTTTTATACCTCTAAAGGCATTTACTGTTACAAAGTAATGCCTTTTGGATTAAAGAACGTTGGTGCTACTTATCAACGAGCCATGCAAAAGATCTTGATAATGTACTTCATAAGTACGTGGAGTGTTATGCCGATGATCTGGTGGTTAAAACAAAAAGGAGGGAAGACCATTTGGTAGATTTGCGATCCGTGTTCAACTGCTTAAGAAAGTATCAGCTTAAAATGAACCCTCGCAAATGTACTTTCAGCATAACATCTGGGAAATTTCTTGGTTTCACTGTGAGGCACTGTGGTATTGAAATTGACCAGTCCAAAATTGAAGCTATCCAGAAAATGCCAGAGCCCAAGAACCTATGAGAACTTAGAGGCTTGCAAGGAAAACTAGCTTACATACGACGATTTATCTCAAACTTGGCAGGTTGATGTCAACCTTTCAATAGATTAATGAAGAAGGATGCACATTTTGAATGGGATGAGGCTTGTAGCAATGCTTTTGTGGGCATCAAAAGATACTTGCTTAATCCTCTAGTTTTAGGTGCTCCTATCCCTAGAAAGCCTTTGGTGATGTACATCGCGGCACAAGAAAGGTCTCTAGATGCTCTTACGGCACAAGAAAATAAAGAGGGGAAAGAAAGAGCCCTTTATTATCTAAGTCGAACTCTCAATGGAGCTAAATTAAATTATTCTCCTATTGAAAAGATTTGCCTCGCTCTTTTCTTTGCCATAGACAAACTAGAGCATTACATGCAAGCACATACCGTCCGTTTGATAGCAAAGGCGAACCCGAATAAATATGTCCTCTCCAGGCCAGTGGTTTCGAGTCGCATAGCTCGATGGGCAATCTTGCTACAATAGTACGACCTTTCATATGTTCCGCAAAAAGCTGTCAAAGGACAAGTATTGGCAGATTTCTTAGCTGATCACCCAGTTCCATCTGATTAGGAGTTCTCTAATGATTTCCTGGACGAAGATGTGTTTTACATTGAAGTAATGCCACTATGGATGATGTTTTTGGATGGGGCTGCACGTCAAGAAGGTGTGGTGTTTGTTTCTCCACAACGACAAATACTTCTATACTCGTTCTCATTAAGCGAACTTTGCTCTGACAATGTAGCCGAATATCAAGCATTAATCATTGGTTTACAAATGGCCATTGAGATCGGCATATCGCAACTCGAGATCTTTAGGGATTCCAAATTAATTATCAACCAAATCTTGGAGTAATATGATGTCAAGAAAGAAGACGTTGTCCCCTATTGCAAATGTGCGAAGAAGTTGCTTGCAAATTTTAAGGCAATTACATTGGAGCATATACCAAGGAAGCAGAATAGACAGGCTGATGCTTTAGCTAATTTGGCTACTGCCTTAGCATTATCCCAAGAAGAGATAGCCAAAGTTGCTATTTTCCAAAGGTGGGTGGTGCCTTTCGTGGTGGTAGAAGAAGAAGAAAAAGAAGAAGAAGAGCAAGCCAACATCATTTCTGTATGCCTTGTCGAAAAGGAAGATTGACGACAAGCGATCATTGGGTACCTTCAACATGGAAAACTCCCAGATGATGTACGCCATAAGACCAAAGTTCGGCGAAGGGCTGCTTGATTCATTTACTATAAAGAAACTCTCTTTTGCCGTTCATTTGATGGTTTTTTTCTCCATTGTTTAGGAGAGGAAGAGGCTAAACAAGCCTTAGAGGAGGCTCATTCTAGAATATGCAGTGCACACTAATCAGGTCCTAAGTTACACTACAGGATCAAGCAAATGGGTTACTATTGGCCTACGATGGTGCAAGATTCCATAGAGTATGCTAAGGAGTGCGAAGCTTGTCAATATCATGCAAACTTCATCCATCAGCCACCAGAACCTCTACACCCAACTGTAGCTTCTTGGCCTTTTGATGCATGGGGGCTTAACGTAATAGGATCATTACCAAAATCATCCGGTGGCCATTTGTACATTTTGGCTACAACTGATTACTTCTCAAAATGGGCAGAAGCTGTGCCTCTTAGGGAAGTGAAGAAAGAAACAGTGGTCAATTTTATCCGAACTCACTTGATCTATCGGTATGGTGTCCCTCGGTTTATCATAACTGATAATAGCACACCGTTTCAGAATAGACTGATGACGGAGCTATGCAAGAAATTTGTATTTAAACAGTACAATTCTTCTATGTACAATGCCCCAACGAATGGATTAGCCGAAGCCTTTAACAAAACTCTTGGCGGTTTGTTAAAGAAAGTGGTATCCAAAACAAAGTGAGACTAACATGAAAAAATCAGAGAAGCATTATAGGCATATCGAACAACATTTCGAACGCCTACTCAAGTGACCCCATATTCTCTCGTTTATGGAGTGGAAGCTATCCTTGCCCTAGAACGCCAAATCCCATCACTACGGATCGCCGCTCAAGAAAGGTTAACTAAAGAGGAAAATGCCAAGCTTAGGTTACAAGAGTTAGAGGCACTAGATAAGAAAAGACTCGAGGCCTAACAACGCCTTGAGTGCTATCAAGCTCGTCTGTCAAGCGCATTCAATAAAAGAATTAAACCACGATCATTCCAAGTTGGTGACTTAGTCCTCGCCATTCAAAGACCTATCATCACAACTCATCGTACAGGCAATAAGTTCACGACAAAATGGGATGGACCTTATGTTGTGCAAGAAGTCTACACTAATAGAGCTTACAAGTTAATTGATCAGGAGGGTATAAGGATCGGCCCCATCAATGGGAAGTTCCTCAAATGCTTCTATGCTTGAAAATCAAGAACTGCTCCTCAGTAAGAGTTTAAACTGCCCATTGCAGCATTACAGGGGTACATGATGTCTTCTCATTACCTTTGAAAGTGTAAAAATAAAGAGAAATTAATCCCACTCTATGTCACCATTTGCGAGTGTGGCGTAGTGGTTGGATGCCCATGTCGCCCTTAAGGCCGAGGTCTCGGGTTCGATTAGAGGTGATACCCACTATTGCGCAATGGGTACCCATGAAATGCTGTGGGGTGTAGGGAGAGGATTACACGCATGAGCCCTACCTTTTTGAAAAAAAAAAACAAAAAAAAAATCATCAAAACCATAAAATAAAATAAAAAATCATCAAAATTTTTTTTTTGGCTAAACTACGTAATAACTTGATCCCTCTCCGGGGTATGTAGGTAGCTTAGTACTTTTCACTAAATTTAGTCACATGAAAAAAAGAAAGATTGCCAGTCTAGCTTGAGGAGTTTTTCAAAGATCATTGCAGTAGAAAATGAAGACTTTTGTATGGCATTCCCCATCTTTTATGGACATTCTCCAACGTGTATGAAGTATGCTTTGCATCACTTATCTCCTAGGGGCATCTTCTTGTACCTTGTAAGTCTAAGCTACATCATTTCTCTTCTAGGTTGTGCCACTTCATAGCTCTGAAATTTGAACCACATCATCTCCCTTCTGAGTGGTGCTGTTTCACATCATGCCTCTAAAATCTAGACCACGTCACCTTCCTCCAACATCTAAAGTTGGTGTTGCATCATCTCTCCTCTAAGGGCATGTTCGTGCAATGTCAAAATCATGGCAGCATTCTTCTCACATCTTCAAGGTTTTGTTGGCATCTCTTTGCATCCTCAAAGTCTTGATAGGAGCTTCTTGAATTTTCAAGCTTTATTATAAAGGCCAATATTAGTGCAACTTCAATGTGAATGCAAGTGCCAATATGGAATATTGACGTGGCTTCATGGGAAAAATGATTGCCAGCAAGGCTTCAGAGCAAATGAAGCGTTGACATAGTTTAATGGCAAAGATGGATGTCGGCATGGCTTTGATGCAAACGAAGTGCTGATGTAGCTTCATGGCAAAGATGGATGTCGGCACGGCTTCTGAGAAAATGAAGTGTTGACGTAGTTTCATGGCAAAGATAGATGTCGGCATGGCTTTGATGCAAATGAAGTGTTGACATAGTTTCATGGCAAAGATGGATGTCGGCACGGCTTCTGAGCAAATGAAGTATTGACATAGCTTCATGGCAAAGATGGATGTTGGCATGACTTCTGAGCAAATGAAGTGTTGACGTAGCTTCATGGCAAAGATGGATATCGGCATGGCTTTGATGCAAATGAAGTGTTGACATAGTTTCATGGCAAAGATGGATGTCGGAATGACTTCTAAGCAAATGAAGTGTTGACGTAGCTTCATGGCAAAGATGGATGTCGGCATGCTTCTGTACAAATGAAGTGTTGACATAGCTTCACGGCAAAGATGGATGTCAACACGGCTTCAATGCAAATGAAGTGTTGGTACAAATGAAGTGTTGACATAACTTAATGGCAAAGATGGATGTTGGCATGGCTTCTATGCAAATGAAGTGTTGACATAGCTTCATGGTAAAGATGAATATTGGCATGCCTTCAATGCAAATAAAGCGTCGAGGCAACTTTATGGCAAAAGAAGAATGCTGGCACGGCTTCATGGTAAAGACTCTTGATGTGGCTACGTTGCAAAGATCCTTGATATGGTTACGTTGCAAAGACAAGTGTTGGTGCAGCTTAATTGCCAAGACAAAGGCCAGTACGACTTCAAGGTCAAGTACTAGTAATAGCATCATTGTATCATAAATACTGGTGATAACCATTGTTGCCTAGATAACTGCCGCTATGAGAACATCAAGGAGGGATATTGCTAAGAGATTGTTGTTACAGGGCAATAATTGGATAATATGAAGACAAACATCACTGTAAGAATGTTGATGTAAAGCTTGATGCTAAAGCCCGAAGGACAAAGAAAGCATGCTGCATAACAAAAACAAGCAACCACAAAGAACTTGCTAGAAGAAAATCTTATGGCACGTCTAAAAAAGAAAAATCAACAAAGAGAGAGAGCTTCAGTTCCAATCTCTAGCCTGTCAAAAAAATAAATAAACAATAAATAAATAAATCAATCAAAAAGTGAAAAAATAACAACAATTAAATAATTTTAAAAAAAAATCTCTACACTTGTATTACGCTACCTAGGAGATTATGCTTTGTATAACTTCATGCATGCCCTGGGTGGCTTTATATAGAAGACTTCTGAGATAACAGACAAAAAAGGAGATTTGGCAAGCCATTAAAATGCTGCTACCAAACAGATATTATTTGAAGTCAAATTTTGCAACTCAAAGGCACTTAAAGACAAAAAAAATACTGCACTTAGTACCCAAAAGAAGATCACGTTGTCAGAAAGAATTTATTGCATTAGACTTGGGATAAAGTTCTAGTCCGCATATTGTTCAAGAGTAATGCTACCGCTACAAATTATTTTACAACCTATTTTGATGTGGTCAACCTCTTGTTGGTTTGTATTGAAGCCTACCATTAATATCACTTTTTCATACCAACAAACTACTCACCACATTAGTAGTTTGTAAAATTATTTGTATCTCTAGCACTATTCATGATTCAAACTGACTGTGCTACCGACTTAAAAGTTTGAGATTTCAACTATGTCAGAACCATAGAGAGAAACTAAGATGGCTACAAATTCAACAATGTCTGTCGTCTCCTCTTCCGGATTTCTAAAACTTCTGACAAGGTGTCACAAAAATCAACCCATAGGAGTCTTCTACAGCCTTCAATCCACCAAACCTGAAAATTTCAGGTCCAGATCCCTAGCCATGCATTGCCACACACGGCCACAAATTCTCAACGACCCGTGGGTTTCTCATTCAAATCTGCGCAAATCTGAGAGCAATTTTACAAAACTGATGCCACCATTAGAGCTATCTGCCTTCGATCTACAAAACTTGAAATTTTTAGGTCCAAAAGATCAACCACCCGCCACCACGCACCGCCACAAGCTCGCAATGACCAGCGGCTTAGTCCCTCAAAACTGTGGAAATTGATTCACGATTTCACAAAACTAACCCTATAGGTGTCTTATATGACCTTAGGACTACAAAACCTGAAACTTTTAGGTTCAAACAATCGTCCACGCGCCTCCATACGACGCCAAAAGATCCGGCGGTAGCTGCCTTCCGCTTTCTGCCACACGCGCAGCTCCTTCTGCTACGCGCTCATACGCACCTACACGCGCCATGTGTCAACACGCACTCCAGCATCTTCATGCTCTTACATGCATCCCAATGACGTCATCCTCCATGAACCAGTTTGACTCGGACCAACCTGGAAATTTGACCTGGATCTGAACCGCCTGAAAAAAAAATAAAATGCTTTGACCAGTTGGACCTTTGACTTTGACCAAAAAGTCAAAATTTTCAAAACGGGCCTGTCCTACTCAGTTTTTTATGTACTTTCCAATTTTGGGATCTGTTTCTTCAACTGAGACCTGAAAATTGCATAACAGTCCAATTTCTAAAAAGTTGACTTTTGCACAAATCTTGACCAAAAGTCAAAATTTTTGAGAATGGCCTGTTTTGCTTAATTTTTCGCGTACGTTCCAATTTTGGGGTCTATTTATTCATTTGAGAATTCAAAATTGCTCAAATAGAGCGATTCTACAACTGTTGGCTTTGATGTGAACTTTGACCGAAAATCAAGATGTTCGAGCAAAGCTTGTCCTATCAAGTTTTCACAAAGATTTTGATTTTGAAATCTGCATATTTGTTTTGGACTTAGAAACCTCCAATTTGACCCACTTCTTTAAAGTACTAGCGGTGTCCAAATTTTAAGCTCTCAAGATCATTATTTGAGATCCATCCATTTGGTCTACATTCCCTCAAGATTATCTTCCAGACTTGATCAAGGCTCCTCTTTCAAAGAACAAATGAACTCTCACAAGTATGTCTCAAAATTGAAATTACATTGGGTCACTACTTCAGCCTACCATTTTCGTCGATGCCTACCAATCTCCAACCTACCATTCCCATTCGGTGCCTACCATTCTTGTCCACCATTCTCACCAAAAAGTCTCGTTCGCCATTCTCAACTACCCAACTACCGTTCTTCATCTCTCCACTATAAATAGAAGGGTCGGATTCATTGAAAACTCATCAAGAAAAACACACTGAATCATGAAATGAAGATTTGCTTCTTTCAAATTTTCAATTCCTCCTTCTCACAGCTAGTTCTCACTATGGCCTCGTCATTCTCAACACCTAGCAACCAAAATCGCTTCATAATCAGTTTGAAATCAACCCCCTCATGGTTTAGTAGAAACCCTTCTCAAAACATCATCGCTATTTTAGGATTCAAACAAATTTTGTTTCCTTACTTAATGACCACATTTGTTCATAAAGTTACTCATAACATGGTTTACATTGTCGTTCCATGCTTCCTTGGACTTGGTTGGCCAGGAAATCTAAGTCTAGTAGAGACACTTGTTCTAAGTCTAGTAGTCTCCCTCTAACTGTTTGGCCTCCCATCAGAAGCAGCGGTTCAGAACAAACAGCAACTTGGCTGGTTTCTAAAACCAGGATCGCAAGTTAGCTCCACCTTCCATCTTCTTGTGCTTTCCCAACAAGTGGCATTAGATGAAGGTGGTAAAAGGCGTTGGGGTATCCTACAAATTTTCTCCTATCCAACACTTACGATGACCTCCATGGAACCAGCTCATCAGAAATCAGCCTTTGGTGTCGGTAAATGGTCTCCAAAGCCTCATTCCATGTTTCCACCAGCATGGGGTCCAAAGGTCATCATTGTTGGTACCTTAAAACACACTTTCTAGAATTACTCCAACTTAAGATTAGCTTGAAGAATTTCAGAAAATATACTTCAACTTAATGTCCATCAGCATGGTCTAGTTACACAGGCGCATTCAATGACTTGCTATCAGACCTCATTCAGCATGCAGTCAGTCCCACATCCCAAGGTGTACTTCCCAGAGACATCTACACTAGAGAGTCCCCAACATGCAGGGCTAGTGCCATGGTGTCATATGTTTCACTCATTCACTTTATTTTCATTTCTATCTTCTTCACCACCAACATTAGCACACCATGAATCCCTTCTGAAATTACCTTAACTTAACCCGAGTGATGCAATAACACATGCACATTCAACCACTCTCCCACATGTTCTCTATGTGATCCGAAGTATACCCTTCAGATATAACTTCACCAGAAGTTTTTAAAAATGGGAGGTTAGTTCCAGAGCTCTGCATGTTGTACCCAGCTAACATTCTCACCTCTTCTCCATCTTCTACACCCTGTGATCGCCACCAACGATCCAAAATACTCTTTTGAAATTACCTCAGCTTAACCTCTACCGAAATGTTTCAATCTTAAAAGTACATCCAACTTCTTGAAAATAACTTTCAGCCTCACCAACCCACTCCAATTACCATTGAACACTCTTTTGAAACTACTTCGACTTAACCTCTGCTGAAAAAACTCGGTCACGCAAGTACATTCAAATACTCATAGACCCCTTCTCGTTCTCATCAAAGCCTTTCATATGGGTAGGTCTACTCTTCTGAAATTACTTCATCCTGTTAAAAGCTCCACCACCTTCAGCTATTTCACTAGAAGAGTCAAGTATAAAAATCAATTTTTTTCAAGACTCATTCACTCACCACACTCCAAAACTGTGTGCATGAACGAGTCTCAAGGGGGCATTTGTAGAGAGGAAAAATTCCCGATCTATCACAAGCTGACACATCATACTACCAAGTCCACAAAATACAACCAATTACAAAGTGCCATGTACTGCTGCTAGGTTTTACAATCACTATTCAGAAACCAATAGAAATTTGCCAAGTGTCATTGAAATAGAGGTATGAAACGCATCAGCATGCGTAAGCGATGACACAAGCAGCCCTACACGTGTAGGCGATGGCACAAGCAGCCCTACACGTGTAAGCGATGACACAAGCAGCCCTGCATGTGTAAGCGATGACATAAGCAGACCAATCAGGCCGTGACATGTGTTACCAATCAGACTCTACCACGTGTTGCTCACCCACCCCAAAACTCCTATAAATAGAAGCCTTCCTAAGACATTTAGAGAGATACAAAAAAGATATCTTGAGTTCAGAAATCCAGAAGCTCTGTCGGAATCAAACTTCGAAGCCTCCAAGAACTTCAAGAACTTCAACCTCGAATACACACAACATTCGAAGCAAAATCATCCAAACTACTTGTCCAGGTCTCAAAGGTCACTAGAGTCAAGCTCAAAAGCCTCCAGAAACCTCAACAAACCATAAATCAGCGAAGCTCTAAGGATTCTAGCCTCTAAAGCTCTGAAGAACTTCCAACGCAAACCTTCAGAAAAGAAGAACACACAAAGAACATGAAGAACACATGAAGAACACGAAGAACGTGAAGAACAAAGAATTTCTAATAAGCTCATAGCCAGAGATTCATTGTAATTCTGTTTCAAAGATCTTCGATCCATTCCTCAGCCAAATTGAAGGATATCTTGTGTTCGAATTAAAATCACATCACCATAATTCCAATCAACAAATCTTTCAAGGAGATCGAATAAGAGGATCACTCTTTTGTAATCACAGAGAATTGTACCACTTATTCATCAATAAAAATTCGCATTTTTGAAACTATTTTACTTGTTTGACTTATTTCGAACAGAGAATTTAGTCGTCTACAGCAACCTCACTCAATTGGTTGTATTGTTTTTGTTTCAAAACAATTTAGAAGGAAGCATTCCTCCAAGTATTGGTACTTGTCAAAGTTTACAAAAGTTGGATGTTTCACAAAATTACCTTAGTGGAGTCATTCCCCAACAAGTTTTTCAAATTTTTTTTCTGTCACTTTTACTGAATTTATCCCACAACTCATTTAGTGGCAAATTACCTGTTGAGGTAGACAATTTGAAGAATATTAATTTACTCGATGTTTCTAAAAACAATTTTTCTGGTGAAATTCCTACAATAATTGGAGATTGCTTGAACTTAGTGTACCTAGGCTTGCAAGGGAATTCCTTTAACGGGACCATACCTTCATCAATGGCTTCCTTGAAAAGCCTTGAACATTTAGATGTTTCATGAAACAACTTATCAGGATTAATTCCAAAAGGTATAGAGAAACTTTTATTTTGAAAATATTTGAACATTTCGTTCAACAATATTGAGGGTGAGGTACCAATAGAAGGAGTTTTCAGAAATGTAAATATGATATCTGTTATTGGAAACAATAAGCTTTGTGGGGGTATTCCACAGTTGCAATTACCAACATGCTACAAAGTTATGAAATCAAGAAAGTTCCTTGCTTCTAGATTGACAATCACAATTGTTTGTGTCGTTACATGTATTCTTCTAGTTTCAACCTTTCTTGTTTTTTATTGGAGGAAAAAATCAAAAAAGAAACCATCGTCTATAGTCTCAAATATTGATCTCCTTCCAACAATTTCGTACAAAATGCTTCATCAAGCGACTAATGGATTTTCTCTCAACAATTTAATTGGATCCGGTAGTTTTGGAGTAGTTTATAAAGGGAGTTCTTAAGCAAGATGAAAGATTAGTGGCTGTAAAGGTTCTTAACCTTCAAAACAAAGATGCTTCAAAGAGTTTTATGGCAGAATGCAATGTATTAAGATATGTTCGGCACCGAAATCTTATAAAGATCTTAACATGTTGCTCCAGTATAAACTATATTGGTGATGATTTCAAAGCTCTAGTTTTTGAATTCATGACAAACGGGAGCTTGGAAATGTGGTTGCATCCGATGACAGATAGCGACAATCAATCAAAAAATTTGAGCGTTCTTCAAAGACTAATTATTGCAATTGATGTGGCTTTTGCTTTAAGCTATCTTCACAATCATTGTGAGCAAAAAATCATTCATTGTGATTTAAAGCCAAGCAATATTCTTCTTGATAGTGATATGATTGCTCATATAAGTGATTTTGGCTTATCAAGGCTCCTCACAACTTTGAATGATTCTTCCCAAAAGTGTACTAGCACAATTGGATTAAAGGGATCTATCGGTTATGCTACACCAGGTATTATCTTTCTTCTTTTGTTTTAAATCCTTAACTATTGTAATGTATTTATTTTCTTTTTGTCACTTTATCAAATGATAGGATTTTTAACTCCTTGATTTTCTTGTCATACATACTTTTTTAATTTTCGTATCATCAACATATTCACACGGGTGTACCCATAATTAGCATATTAACATACACTCTCACTTAGTAATTTTTATTTATTTATTTGCCAAGTAACTCTCGCTTAGTATTTTTTTTTCTTTTAGAAGTTAAAACATGTTCACGTTTGTACCACGCAAGCACGTAATTAATTTAATTTTTTTTATAAAACTACAAAATTTAATTCAAAAATAACATTCAAATATGATTCAAACTTTGGGAAATGTTAAAGTTGATATTCTTTGACTAAAACTTGTACCTTCTTTGAACAGGTATATTTTCTTAGTCAAAATAAATCAACAAAAGGGGGAAAAAGCGATTTGGACCCCCGGGATAAATTTATTACTGCCTCCTTTAATTTCAAAAGTAATAGCATATGTAATTATTTTTTTTAATATAGATTTGTTTGATTTTCTTGACTTTGCATTTTGTAAACCCTAAATCCATATTTTTGTAATAGATAGAATATTGCTTAATTTCCCTCCACTCTATGAGTTGTAGAGTATGGCATGGGCGGTGAAGCATCAACTGAGGGGATGTATATAGTTATGGAGTCCTTGTCTTGGAAATGTTCACTGGAAGTAGACCCACTGATGATATGTTTAAAGATGGTCTCAATTTCCATAACTTTGTTAAGATGTCCTTACCAAAAAGGCTCGTTCAAGTTGTCGACCCAATGCTTTTGCCAAGAGAAGTTGAAGAAATGGATGTAGCAATTGCAACAATGGTGGCAACAAAAGAAGATGACAATGACAATGAAAATGAAATTGTAGAAGAAGCTAATAATACTGAGGACTTTAGGCATATTGATGTGGATATGCAAAAGTGCTTACTCTTAATCCTTAATATTGGAATCTTATGTTCACTGGAATCTCCAAAAGAGAGAATCAATATGGAGGAAGTCATTAAGGAACTACAATTGATAAAAAGTGCTTTTGTTGGTTTGGGGATTCCTAGAGGTAGACCAAGTAGAGCTCCAGTAAGAGGCGTTTCATTTTAAGTACTATAAGACTACTCTAGGTAGTGTGTCCTAGTCATTTACGTTGATTTCATTCAGTTCCCAAATACTTCTTTTCAAAAAGCATGGAAATTTTATGTTTACCTTTTCATTAATCCTGAGTAGATTGTCATAGCTGATTTTAAAATTAGATTTTCATTTCTCACTCATGGTCAAATTTCTAAATAAAAATTGTCATCTTATTAATACCCACGACCTTGTAACCTTGTAATGGTTATTGTTTTTTATATTATTAAGGTATAAAATGGTGAGCTAATGTACTTTTTTGTGAATTACAGAGGCCTAGAACAACTAGAAGAGATTAAATGTCTTTGATAATGCTTGGATTATGCAAGGGATTATGAGTTGTGATCTTAATTTCTAGCTAGTTTAACATCTCTTGTTGAAACGATTAATGGATGATTTTCTTACTCTTCTAGTGTAGGAATCATGATTTTCTTTCTCTTCAAGTGTAGGAGTCGTCTTCATTTACTGTGTGATTATGTGTTTGTACTAATAATCAATTCAATTCCTAAAAGTCTTTATGGGAAGGAATGTATCAAAGATGCCATGTTAGTTTAGAAATTTAGATGCTTTATTCAACATTATTTTAGTATACAAATAAAAATGGATGTATCGTTTAATTTCCATTTAAACTCTAAGTTTTAGATTATAGTACCTTGTGGCAGTAGAGAATAAAACAATTAATCTAAGTTTCAATTTATTATATAACACTTTAAACCAACAGAAGACCAATCACCCATCATTGTCCAATATTTGTGAATTAGATATGACACACAGTGAATAGTCAAGGACCTCCCTAAAGCATATAAAGCTCTCTATATGTGGCTACACAAGAGAAGCAACCTGACTTAGTTTTGATCCATGTAGCCTTATCCGTTATTTTGGATCTACAAGACTTATTGGCTTTGGAGTATGACTAAATTAAACCAAGTTCTATTTTTTAAGACTGAATCCACCAAAGCCTCATAGATTGTTGCATCATATATAATCCTATATATTTCCAAATTTAAGCAGAAGTGTTCCAACTGGTGCCAGTGGTCAAGCCATAGGAAGATTGTATCAAAGATGCCATGTTAGTTTAGAAATTTAGATGCTTTATGCAACATTATTTTAGTATACAAATAAAAATGGATGTATCGTTTAATTTCCATTTAAACTCTAAGTTTTAGATTATAGTACCTTGTGGCAGTAGAGAATAAAACAATTAATCTAAGTTTCAATTTATTATATAACACTTTAAACCAACAGAAGACCAATCACCCATCATTGTCCAATATTTGTGAATTAGATATGACACACAGCGAATAGTCTTGGACCTCCCTAAAGCATATAAAGCTCTCTATATGTGGCTACACAAGAGAAGCAACCTGACTTAGTTTTGATACATGTAGCCTTATCCGTTATTTTGGATCTACAAGACTTATTGGCTTTGGAGTATGACTAAATTAAACCAAGTTCTATTTTTTAAGACTGAATCCACCAAAGCCTCATAGATTGTTGCATCATATATAATCCTATATATTTCCAAATTTAAGTAGAAGTGTTCCAACTGGTGTCAGTGGTCAAGCCATAGGAAGATTGTTTTCCCAAGGTGATCTAACCCAATTTAGAGCATCAACAATAATACTGTAAATGAAATTTTAATTAAAAAAGAGTATCAATTAGCTATTTGACAAGTTGGCAACCAGATTTTGAATCTAATAGACATGTATATATGCATAGAGGATTAACTCTTGTAGGCTTGTAGCACTCATTCTTAAGACAAAGAGAGAATGTGAGAATGTGGCACAAAAGAATATATTGAACCGTGATAACTAAGGTTACCATGTATACGTGCAAGCAACAGAGAGAGATAAGCATTACAACTAGTAACTTAAACCGCAAAAAATAGAATTGTGTAAAAAAATACTACAAAATACAAAGAGCTCATAAGTGCTAAAAAAACAAAGAGAAATGTTATGTCTATAATATTTTCAAAACACTTAAAAAACTAATAACTAGCCACCAATAAACTTAAGTGGTAGTTTATTATGAGCTGTTATTGGTGAGGTAAAAAAATAATTTATGTAGTATAGACACCGCATTTTGTACCCATTAATAAATTTTGGTTCCCGGCTCCAATGATGAGCTTGACATATTTCAACCAAGGGTAATTAAAGAGTTCAGAATAGTTTGGAAGTAATCACAACCCAAAAGTGTCCAAATCGCTTTGAAATCAATACTAAAAAATTATTTTGCTCACTATTTTGACCATAACTTTTGATCTACAAAGACTTTTTTAATGCAGTTTATTTCATTGAAGAATAGACATCTTGGGCTTCAATTTGAATACAAAATTTTCCCAATTTGGACATATATTGAGTAAGTTAAGACCATTTTAAGTTGGGTCAATTGGACAGTCAGATTTTCTGTGTTTCAAAACTTCATATTTAAAGGCCCAAAACATCATGCTTTGATATGGGTTAGCCCGTAGACCCTCATAACGTCCAAAGCCGATTAGAAAGCCCAAAAAACCCAAATTTTAACTTATAAATACTCATCTTATGCCTCCAATCAAAACTCTAGCTAGACCTAATCTAAGTGACGCTCATACCACTCTTCAATGTGATGGATCCATATCTTGTAGTTTTGATCCATTCCAAATTTACACAAATCTATAAACACACACTGTTTTTGTATTTTTCAGAATTTTCCCTTTTTTTATTGAAAGCAATAAACAAAACAAGGAAAAAAAAAAGTGTATTAAAAAGCAATAGAAACTAGACTAACTCAAAAACAGACAAACAAACAAGAAATGCAAGAAAGGGATGGAATCAACTAAAGGAGTCTTTTTCCTTCCAAATAGGGGACTTGGAGGAAGATGAAGTTTTCATGTTCTAAGACCTCTGCATAGGTGAATAAGGAGGATTAAACCCATTGAAATTCGTTGAAAACATCACAACCTTTAAGAGTTCCCCAAAATGAGCTAAAGAGTTTTGAAGATGATTTTGGCCTCCTAAAGATAACACATTGTTGCTTTGTTGTTTAGCAAACCATTTATAGCAATTTGGACAAGTGTATCTTGAAGCTCCACAGTGATGATGAAAGTATGGTTTCTTTGGTTGAGACTTCTTATTGGTGAAGCGATGATTGTTCTGCTTAACTTCTTTAACAACCTTAGGAGGTGCTCTTAGAATTGATTTTCCCTTATCATTTTAAACCTCACTAACATTTTCAGCTTTGGGTTCAATTATCTCAAGTTCAAAATTAGAAGCAGGAGAAACAAACACAACATCATTCAAAGCACTAGAGGAAGTACTACAAGAAGAGAGAGAGTGACCATACCCAAGACTGATTTTATCAGATGCTACCTTTTGGAAATTCAGCATTTCATCTAGCTTAGTACTTGAAGTCCTTTCCAATTGAGCTCTCACTTGAAATATTTCAGTCCAGTTTCTTGGCCTTTTCAGCCAGGAAGTTGTTTTCAAACCACAATGCTCTAATGTTTTGATTTACTTCATCAACTTTAGTGGAAAGTTCTTCTCGTTCCAATTCCACGTCACTCAACTTCCTTGTGGCTAGCCTATAAATCTTTTCATCATTCTTGGAAATCTTGTAAAGCTTTGAGTAGGCAGTATGGATATCATCTTTTTCATCTATCTCTTCAAATTTGGACTCCATCAATTCCTCTTCCTCATCAACCAATTCTTCAGACTCTTTGGACAAATCAACAGTGGCTGTGAAGGTGCTGACTATCCCTTCTTAATCACTATCCTCTAAGTCTACATTTGGTTCAGTATCACTTAAGGTGGCAACTAGGGCCTTGCTCTTGCCAATCGACTTGAGACAGGTAGGACATTCTGGCTTTATGTGTCCATACCCTTAACACCCATAGCATTTTGGACCAGTTGGAATGTTGCTGCCTTGTCCACCTTCTTTGGATTCTCTTTTGAATTTCTCTTAAATTTTAGATTGAGAGAATCTAGGTGCTTGCGATCCCTGTCATTTGCTTTTACATTTGCATTCTTGATGAACTTCTTGAATTGTTTGGTAATGTAAAATTTGAGCCTTGAGTTCGTATCTTCAGACGTCTCATCTTCTTCATCATTCTTGGCTTTAGAGCTATATTCTTGTTCTTACTCCCTTTGCCAATTCTAACTAAACCTAATTCATAAGTTTGTAGATTCCCAATCAAATCCATCAAAGGAATAGTGTCAATGTCCTTTGACTCTTCAATGGCGGTGATCCTAGCATGAAATTGCTCTGGGAGAGATCTGAGGATTTTCCTCACAATCTTAGGCTCTAGAATCTTTTCTCATAAATTAAAACTGAATTCACTATGTCCTTGAGCTTAGCTAAGAATTCACAAAACGCTCCCTCTTCATCCATTCTGATTTATTCAAAGCTAGTGATAAGCCTTTGAAGTTTGGAATCTTTCATAGCTTTGGTACCTTCATAAGTGTTTTGAAGATTTATCCATGCTTCATTTGCACTCTCAATAGATGAGATTTTCATAAACACCTTGTTAGTCATAGCACTAAACAAGGCATTTAACGCCCTATTGTTGAAATTTGCAGCTTTGATCTTGTCATCATCCCAAGATGCAGGCGGATCAGTAGGTTTGGTCCATCTAACCTTAACAACAAGCCATACCTTTTCATCCAAAGATTGTAAAAAAGCTTTCATGCGTACTTTCTAGTATGCATAGTTAGTACCATCAAAAAGAGGAAATATAATCAAAGATTGTCCACGATCCATAACAATAGGGGGTCAATGCATTGGGGCGGCAAATGGGCAGGTTGGGTCATAAATGGGTTGGGTATGTAATTACCCATTTATGCATTTATGACCCGTTTATATATAAATTAACTATCCATTACCCGCCCAACCCATTTAACTAGTAACCTACCCATTTAACCCATTTAATTTTAATATTGCCACTAACGCATTAGCACACTTGTTGAAACACTTATCTAACTCAGTTAAACTTTCCTTTCTCTCCTAACTTTCTTGGAATCCAAACAAAGCTTAAATTTTTAATAAAAAGAAGAAAACATGAAGACGTGTGAACTTGCCTGAAACAAAAAGAAAGGGATTTGAGCTTGCGGTCGCCGTACCTCGACCAGAGCATGGACACAGCGGCACAACAACTCAAGCAAAAGGATGAGATTGACAAGCCCAAGGAGATCGAGCCACCTCTGGCCGCCATACCTTGCTCCAGGCTCTTACCTTGCGCCAACAACCTCGACTAGGAGCTCATGTTCGTTGGCTCCTTTGCCGCCACCGCCCATGACACCACATCCCAAACCTCTCCCTAAACGATGTAGTCGAGCGCGACTCCCTCGTCTATCGCTCCTACATTGCCCTTAGTAGCTACCAGCTCGTCGTTCACGAGATCGACGCTTCTGCTCCCACTCCTCTTCAGGCCGTCAAATTGCTCGTGCTCTACCTCTCTTCCCCCGAAAACAAGGTACGAACAATTCAGACAAATATTAGCCTCTCATCTCCACTCTTTTTGTTGCCCAATTTTAGATCTCGTGGCTTAGATTGTGAATTTAATAGTTAAAAATTTGGTGTGATTGATTAAGTGTTTTTAAGGAGTCAGTAATCTCGAGTTTGAAGGAGTGGTTGGCGGATCCAGCGATTGGAAGCAACCCAACTCTGAGGTTTCAGGGTCATTGGTTGTGTTCTGTAGTGTATGTTTGGTTGCCGAGAATGTGATTGTGTGCTATTTTTGGTTTTGTGTTTGTTAGGAGTCTGTTTGGATGATGAGAAAATGTAGAAAATGTCGAAGAGTAAGTGGTAGAGTGTGTTTGATTTTAGAAGGGTATAGTGGGTTTTTGTGGGTTTATTTAAATTTAAATTTTAGATGGGTTTAGTGGTTATTAGTAGATTTATCAATTTAGACCAATCTAATTAAATATCCAAATGGGTCTTTACCCATTTAACCCAAATATTCAAATGGGTTGGGTTAAGACTTGTCCAAATAAGGTGGGTAATGGGCAGGTTGATGGATATGGATAAAAATTTTCACCCCTATCAATGGATCATATAACAAAGATTAAAACCTAATCAAAAAGTGTCTATTCTGATACCATTTTTTGGGTTAAGATAGCTTGACCTCGGTTAATTATGTCAAATTACATGTAAATTGTGGAGGCACCAACAAATTACCAAATAAATTAATTGCAACAGAAATTAAACTAACACGGTGATTTGTTGACAAATGGGAAAAACCTTTTACAAGATAAAAATCTCACCACTACCCTGGCCTATCATAAAATACCAACTTACAGTTGAATTTTTGCTCCAACACCCAATTGGACTTGATCTTGTAGTAGCCTTTTTTCCTTTGATGCACAAATCTCCAATCTATGACTAACTCCTTTACACAGATTTCAATACATGACTAACTCGAGCAACTTAAATGGTTGTTGTTGGCTGCAAATTTCTTCACTTCATCAACAATGAAGATCAAGAAACACTTAGTTATACAACCATATGGCGTACAAACCCAGTAGCTTCTCATAGAGAAAAATAAACTCTTGGTCTTTGTATTTGTGTGTGATGGCTCTTAAAATAAGCCATATATATATATATATATATATATATATATATATATATATATATATATATTTATGTCTAAGGTTACGAGAGAAGAAATCCTAAACAAATACATCAACATGGGCCGAAATTCAAATTTGGAATTTCTAAAATGGTAAAGCTTGATAGATCAAGATAGTGTCGACTATTGTCAAGCTGCCCAGTGAATCTTGATAAATTTTTCTGTCAAGCTATTTGTCGAGCTTCAGTAAAATGGTTTTTCTTTACTTGTTTCTTGGATCAATCTTTATATCTTTAATACAACCACTTGATATGCATCAAACCCAACTTAGACTTACTCAATTTACAAGTAAAGTGCGCTTTGTCAATGAATGAGCTAATTACTTAGAAAATATGACAGTAACCCTTCTTATTTATTAATTTTGAGTAGATTATCCTAACAAATTGTGCAATTACATTTTCATTTCTTTTTCATGATCAAAATGCTAAGCGAAAATTGTTGCCTTATTTAAACCCATGACCTTCCCTATTATCGTTTTCCAAGTACCCATGTATAAAATGTTGGGCTAACGAACTTCTTTTGTGAATTACAGGGGCAAGAAACTACTAAAAGATAATACTTCCTAGATTAAGCAAGGGATTTGGCATTCCAACTTGATGTGTCATAATTTCATGCTTGTTTAATATCCCTCGTTGAAATGATCAATAGATGATTTGTTTTCTCTTCTAGTGTAGGGGTTGTCTTGGTGGACTGTGCTTGGTCCGTTCAACTATGTAATGTGTGTTTTGGTCTGTGCTTTTTAATCAATTCAAATCCTAAAAGCCTTTATGCGAAGGGAATGTATTAAAGATGCCATTTTAATTTAGAACTTTGTATGCTTATGTGCAGCGTTATTCTTGTGTTCGAAACTTCAAGTAAAAGTGGTTCTTTTGTTAAATTTGCTTTATAAGATCTTAAGCGAATTGTTAAAAGAACAATCATCCCTCAGTGCCTAGAATTAATTCTTCAAGGATACAATTTCAAATATATTTTTTAGACAATTCCTAGAGATTGACATTTTCTTCATAATGGCTAAAAACTCACAAATCATTAATTCATCGACAACATCCTTAGGGTGACACTTAATAAACGCTTCTAGAGACCTCTTTTTGGATCCCTTGATCTATAAATCAAGTCCCATGTCCTGTTATCTTCAAGACAGCCTCCAAATTACAATACAATAAGAAACGGGTACTGAAGGACCACATTATCAGGAAGCTTCATTATGCCCAAAATGAAAGTCATGCTACTCTATACCTTAACCCTATCAACCGAGAGTAACAACATAAGTGGAATCCTCCCAAAAAGGCCAAAGATTTCATCATCATGATAAACCAAACTTTTCCTAATTCGCCATCTTTGTTACTCTAGTATGAGATTGGAGATAACTCTGGGGTCTAAACAAACATGTGACTCTAATATGAGAATTACAAATGTTCCTCACTTTTTTCGTGCATATGCATGGATACACTTAAAAATATATAATAAGACGCATAATATAATTCCTATATATATGATTTAAATACTATTGATTGTCATTTTTATATTTTGTTGACTCTTTAAAAAAAATTGTTTGGATATTATTAGGTATAAAATGTAAATTGTTCATGCTATTTATTTATTTATTTATTATTGTGAAGCACTTTTTTTTATGATTCATTTATTCTAGATTCTTTGGTTTTTGTACTTAAAAACTCACTTGGATAAATATTTATGATGTGGTCTCACATTTGATTCTAAAATTAACAAATAAAACTCTTTAACAATAAATTATTTAAGACACATAGCGCAAAATTAAAACTTTAATTTGGAATTCTATTTTGAGTTTCTCTCAGCTTTACCTATTATTATTATTATTGTGGGGGGTAAAAGGACCCAAGTGGGCATGTGGGCCTTTGGGCTCTAGTAAGGAGGGCCGACCTGTTTATAAGGTAGGAGTTTGTACGTACGGTGAATCAGCCCATATGCCGAGGGTCCGAGAATACAGCCGAGAGTGAGTTCCTCCTTGGACCGTTCCAAAAGAACTCGGAGATTCACTACAATGGTCAAGGCAGAATTCTGAAAAGACTGTTGGTTAAAAGGGGGAGACCTTGAACCTTCTAGATGCACCAGTGTTAAAGAAAATATCAAGAGCAAAGGCTGCTACTTCCGCATTAAAGACTCTGCACCTACCTCCCTGGCCACCTTAATGGGGAAGTGACCCCTAAACAGTAGGGCTGAAACTTCTAGTCACTGTCCAAAAAGCATCAAGGAAGGAAGTATTTAAAGGGGAGGGGGTAGAGACAAAAAGGGGGAGGAGGATTTGTAATCTTTAAGGAAGAAAGAGAAATAATAAAGAAATAGTCCTCGGCTCAAGTCCGAGGAGACCTATCTGCAATTATCATTCATTATTTACAAGTGTTCGCACATTAAAGCCTATTATCAAGTTCTCAATACCTTTAATCTAGATTTCAAACCCACACTCTACAAATTTTCATTGTTTAAGACTCATTGGGCCTGAGTCCATAACTTTCTTTGGGTCCAGGTGCAATTGTGTACTTACAATTATTATTATTATTATTATTATTATTATTATTATTATTATTATTATATGACCGGATATTTCCCTCATGAATGCCGTCCATGCTTCAAATACTTTTTCTTTTTGCTCTCTAGTATAATTGGCTTTGTAAGCTTCTCTTTTAGTCCTGTTTTCCTCAGAACTATATTCCTTACCTAATTCTTCTAGGTCAAGAACAAATTCCTCGGTTAAGACTAGAAGCTGGGAATCTATGTCTTCTTGCTGATCTGGAGGCTGTTCCATATCAGTTCCAGATGGCTGGGTTTTGGATCTGTAGAGTATGGTTCTCACTCTCTAAAGTCCAATTGGCTAGGAATGTGACCTCTGTCCATTTCAGGGTTCTTGGGACTTGAATCCTAACATTAGAGTCAATGGTTTGAATGAGGGTTGTCTCATCTCTTTCCCTTCTATCAAGTGCTCCGACATTTATGTTCGTTCTCATGCACTTGTAGTATACTCTGTATATCAAGGTGATCTGACTAGTTCCCTGTGTCATGAGGGTTCCATGGGTCTTGATATTGAGTGTGAGGGATTTGATAATTGTGCTATCATGGATGTGGATAGTGAAATCTAGGAAACAGTTAAAATGGATAGGTCCATTGCTAAGACTGGTTTCTATGGTTCCTAAGAGGCTGTCGTTGAATCTAATGTGACGAGCATCTCTAAGGGCCATGAGGATTGAGCTGTTCAAACCTCTTCTAGTAAGTGGTTTAACTCCGATTTGGACTAATCCTATGTGTAGGAAATTATGTCCTTTGTTTTTATGTGCTTGAATGGCTGAAGGGGATAACAAGTAGCACGTTTCGTACTCCTCGTTTATAAGATAAACTTGTTCTATGGTCTTAACATGGTAATCTGTCTAGAAGGCTTTCGTCCAAGACCATGAAGACTTATAGATCTAGTTGGTGGCTACTTTGGGGATATTCAAATCTCCTATGTCTTGATCTAGATCAGATAACTCATAAGACTCCGAATTAAGTATTCCTACATTTGTTGGTATCTCTAGGATGGAAGATGGTTGGGAACATCTACTGCTGGTAGAAGAGAAACTTCTAAACAACCTATTCATTGTTCTGGATTACAAGCTTAAATTAACAATTACAACCTAGTCACCTTTATCCTCAAACTTCGAGATCTAACCTTTAGATCTGAAACAAAAGTATACAACAGTGAGATAGAACCAATTGGCTCTTGTATCTGCATAAAGGTCTTAGATATCCGATATGATATTTTTGGTATTAGATACCAAAAGGGGGTAAGTTACAGACTAAGGCCGGCTGAGGCCATGTGCGGAAAATACAGATAAAGGTCGGTTGAGGCCATGGGGTTATAGTGATGAATACCGGCTAGGGTATTAACAAAATAAAATTGTGCCATCTGATTACAATGCTAAAGGCTGGGTGAGGGGATAGTGTTTTGGGGCTATTCCTAAAACTTTGCCTTTAAGGTATTCTAGAGCTCTTCCTAGAATTGGAGCTTTTCCTAAAATTGAACCTGCTTCAGAATGGAGTCTTGGCTGCCTTAAATAGACTGGAGGGAGCCTTGGATGCCATCTGAAGATTGTTGGAATCATGGAAGGTGAATTGCTTTTACTGAGGTGAAAATTCTTTCCACCGAAAGCAACAGTGATTCTGAATGATTATGTTTGTGAACAGTAACTTATACTATTTCATGAATAGTGACTTGTCCCCTTGCTTTTCTGGAGTACTGTTCATCGGTCGCTGTTGGATGAATAGTAATCTATCGGAATCTGCTAAGTGCTGGTATGATGTGGGTCCTGTTCATATCAGTGGCTGGTGCTGATTTTGAATCGTAACCGAATTGGAATCTTATCTTGAGTTGCTAGGTTAGGATGCTACTTTTAATCGCTATCCAAATTATATCCACTGTAAGGATCTTGGGAATCCTGTAGAGGATCAATCGGATTGTGATTAACTGATGCTACTAAAGTAGTAGGAGAAACCTGTTCTTCTGATTCTAGCTGCTGTGAGTAAGAAATTAGCTATTGGACTAATTCTTTTAACTCTTTGCTAGATTTTCTGGCAATCTAAACAGAATCTATGCTAGATTGGGATCTTGTTCTGTAAGCAATGGGTTGCTGGATTGGAGGAGGATATTCCTAATAGACTTGGCTGATGATTTGATCAAATCTTAGACTGTCCCACCATTTTACCGAAAATTCTCTGTTTAGGAGATTGGTATTGATCTTGTAATCCCATTTGCTAATCCAGTGGACTCTATACCTTTAGGAAAAGAGTAGAATTACTGGGTTTTGATATGGCCAAAAGGTTCTTCTACATGATAGGGGTTGATTGCTTTTGGTGCTAGAGAGGCTAAGGCTGAACTATAACTAGGCTGACCATAAGGTGGTCTTTCATAATTTGGTTTTGGAACTGTTGAAAGCAAATAATGATTGGCAATGTTTGATGGAGAAGCAGGGTTATCCTGGCTGGGGTTTCTTGTTTGGGAAGATGGGACAATTTGGCTAGGGGTGATTGGAATTAGCTTGCCTGGGTTTTGTGCTTGGCTAGAACTAGCAAGGTTTTGCTGTTTAGGCACTTTTGGGGGTTGGGGCTGGGACTGTTGTACAGGTTTCTTCCTGGACATCTTGGCTAGTGTTTTGGCTTCCTTCAATGAATTCTAAATCGAAGTCAAAAACTAAAAGGATGGCTTGCCATCGTGCAAAAATCTGTTTTGATGCAATGTTTTGAACATCTTTTTCTAAAACATGTTTTGCAGATTTACAATCAATCCTAATTAAAAACTTTTGATTTAAAAGATCACTTTGAAATTTTGAAATGCATAATACTATGGATAGTATTTCTTTCTTAATAGTACTATAATTAATCTAAGTGGGAGTCCAAATTCCCGAATGGAAACAGACTATCTGTTCAGGAGAATTGGGACAGACACGCTGGAGGAGGATGCCATCATAACCTATGTTTGAGGCGTCTGTTTGGACAATTTTGAAGGAATTGACTGAGAGAATTCCTAAACAAGGAAGAGTTTTAACATATTGCTTGATATGCTGGACTACTGTGGTATGGGCTGGAGTCCAGGGGGATGGATTGGTTTGAAGTCTATCAAAAAGAAGTTTGCATTGTTGTCTGAGATTTTGATAGAAATTTGAGATGTAGTTGAGAGAACCTAGAATTCTCTAAAGCTGGGTTTTATCTAGGATTTCATCTGGAAACTTATCCGCAAATTGGATGGCTCTATCTATGGGTTTGATTACACCATGGTGGATATCAAAACCTAAGAAACAAACTCTAGTTTGGAAAAGTTTGATCTTAGGGGCTGAAACAACAAGGTTGTTGAACTTGATAGTATTGAGGAATGCTCTTAGGTGTTTCTGATGTTGTTCCAAAGATTCTGAGAAGATGAGTACATCATCGATGTACACAATGGCATGGCTGGAGAATGGATTGAAAATCTCATTCATGATATTTTGGAATTCAGAAGGCGCATTTTTAAGACCAAAGGGCATTACATTCCATTCGTAATATCCAAAGGGTGTGGTGAAGGTTGTCTTATACCTATTAGGCTCTCTGATTTGTACTTGCCAAAATCCACTCTTCATATCAAATTTGTTGAAAACAACTGCTTTGCTAAGCCTATTGACCAAGTCTTTTTTTTTGGGAATTGGGTACCTTACCCATTCTAAGACTTTGTTAAGGGGCTTATAGTTGATGACTAATCTAGGAACACCTCTTTCTATCTCAGCATTTTTCTGGACATAAAAGGTTGGACAGAACCATGGTGATCTAGAGTTCCTGATGATTCCTTTTTTAAGGAGATCCTCTATTTCTGCTCTGCAGGTATCCATGAGTTCTTGGTTCATTTGGATAGGTCGAGCTTTGGTAAGGATATCATTTTCATTGAAACTTTGACATAAGGGAGAGCTACCTCGTGTCTCTTTCCATGCCAAAAAGTTGTGGGTAGATCAAAGTAGACTTCCTGCTTAAGTTTTTCCTCAAACTTTCTGATCTCTTCTTGGAGGGTTTTACAAGTTAGTTGATCCTCAACTTTCTTGTATCTCATTTCCTCCTGAAGGTACTTAAGATGAATGGACTTCGCACTAATCAGGTTTAAGGTTTTGCAGACAGAGTCTGCTTGGATAGTGCTAATGTTTCTAAGCACAGGTTCACTAAGAAACTTAAACTTGATGGTTTGGCCAAAGGGATGGGTAGTAATTCCTTTACTATCCACTGTGAAAGGGTATAGGATGCAAAGGAAAGGGTTTCCTAAGATGACCTTGTCTGTCATATTTTTCACAAGAATGAATGTGGTTTTAAAACACATGTTATCTTGGCAAACATGGGCTTTAGGAAGTTTGAATTCAATCTGCATTTTTCCTCCACTTGCAGAAGTCAATCTCTCTTTGGACTTCTTGAAGTATTTCGAGAGAATGATTCTTTCTTAAGTGCAGTTAAGATCAGCACCTGAATTAATTAAGGTTATGACCTCGAATTCAAAATCTTTGCTAATTACAATCCTGACTTTGGAATGCCACTTATGGAAGTTAATCCTAGTGATAGTATCTAAGAACAATTCTTTGCTGGGTTCTTGGATAAGATCCGCTGTAGGGTTAACTGTTTAAGCAACTTCATTATCTGAGGGACCTTCCTCATTGCTTTGATGAGAAGTGTTTTCTAAGTGTTGGGTTTTTTGGAGGGCATTTAGCTCTTACTTTAAGGCTATGATCTTACCCTTGGTTTCTTTGGCTTATTTTTTAAGGTTGTTGGTTGTAACTACCTTCTTGGATTGGGCTAACCTGTTGTAGGTTTGCTCTACCTTGGGTTGCTGGTTCCTTAGTTCAGGCTTACTAGTTTCCAGTACTAAAGGTTGGTAGGTTTTGCTAGGCTCCTGAGACTTGACCGCTGGGTTATCAATTTTTCTGGTAAAGGATTTGTTACCACAATTTTTCTTGAGATGGTCACGCTTGCCACACCTGAAACATTTTCCTGGTTTCTGTGGAACATGTTTTTCAAGCTTCTTAGCTTTTTTGTAGGCTTTGGAAATTATCCTTGGCCGAAGGATTCTGCTAGCACGGTTTGTGAGCCTTTTTATTCTTAGACGTTTCCATTTGGCTTCTAGAGGTTCTTTCTCTTTTTCTAAGTCAGAGGAGGAACTGCTAGAGGTTGTACGGATATCTAAGACCTTAAGCTGATTTGTTGAACCTGGTGAAGGAAAGGCTGGTTTCTTTTTCACTAGTTCTTCTAGCATTTGGGCTACAATCTCTAAGGCTGTTTTGTCCTTAGGGTAACTGAGGCTGGTGTGCTTATTTATGGGTGGCTTGGTTGGAGGCTGCTCAAGGGGTGGATGGCTAGAGTTGACAACTTCCTTAGTTGCATTGGGTCCTTCTATGGTCCAAGCTTTGGTGAGAGCACAAAACTGCTTGTGCTGGCCAAAATACCTTTCAAAGTATATGAAAAAGGGGACATTACGGGATATTTCCCTCATGAATGCCGTCCATGCTTCAAATACTTTTTCTTTTTGCTCTCTAGTATAATTGGCTTTGTAAGCTTCTCTTTTAGTCCTGTTTTCCTCAGAACTAAATTCCTTACCTAATTCTTCTAGGTCAGGAACAAATTGCTTGGTTAAGACTAGAAGCTGGGAATCTGTGTCTTCTTGCTGATCTGGAGGCTGTTCCATATCAGTTCCAGATGGGGATGAGGGGGATTGCTCACGATCGTCTTCCTTATTGACAATCGAATCCTGTTTGGCTGTGTAGCAAGGTGTGGTGAGTTGGGAATTGGTTCTAACTCCTCGAAGCTGTACACCTAGATCTCTTCTAGACCTTAGGAAAAATGATCCTATAGGTCTGGTCGAGCTACACAGGGATGCAGATCTATCTCTAAGGTAGATAGGTGAATGCCTATGGGGCTGCTGTAGATCTGTTGGAGATCTAAACCGAGATGTGTCCAAAGGTGGTCTACACTCATAGTCTAGAGGAGTGCTAAGCCTAGATTTGTCAAAGCTTAACCTAACCATGCCGTCGGCTAGCTGTTGGACAAATTCTAGATCTGGATTCTGGGCTGGGTTTTGGATCTGTAGAGTATAGTTCTCATTCTCTAAAGTCCAATTGGCAGGGAATGTGACCTCTGTCCATTTTAGGGTTCTTGGGACCTGAATCCTGGCAATAGGGTCAGTGGTTTGGATGAAGGTTGTCTCACCTCTTTCCCTTCTATCAAGTGCTCTGACATTCATGTTCGTTCTCATGCACTTGTAGTATACTCTATATATCAAGGCGATCTGACTAGTTCCTTGTGTCATGAGGGTTCCATGGGTCTTGATATTGAGTGTGAGGGCTTTGATAATTGTGCTATCATGGATGTGGATAGTAAAGTCTGGGAAACAATTAAAATGGATAGGTCCATTGCTAAGACTAGTTTCTATGGTTCTTAAGAGGCTGTCATTGAATCTGATGTGACGAGCATCTCTAAGGGCCATGAGGATTGAGCTGTTCAAACCTCTTCTGGTGAGTGGTTTAACTCCGACTTGGACTAATCCTATGTGTAGGAAGTTATGTCCTTTGTTTTTATGTGCTTGAATGGCTGAAGGGCATAACAAGTAGCACATTTCATACTCCTTGTTTATACCATAAACTTATTCTATGGTCTTAACATGGTAATCTATCTAGAAGGCTTTCATCCAAGACCATGAAGACTTATAGATCTGGTTGGTGGCTACTTTGGGGATATTCCAATCTCCTATGTCTAGATCTAGATCAGATAACTCATATGACTCCGAATTAAGTATTCCTACATTTGTTGGTATCTCTGGCATGGAAGATGGTTGGGAACATCTACTGCTGGTAGAAGAGAAGCTTCTAAACAACCTATTCATTTTTCTGGATTACAAGCTTAAATTAACAATTACAATCTAGTCACCTTTATCCTCAAACTTCTAGATCTAACCTTTAGATCTGAAACAAAAGTATACAATAGTGAGATAGACACCTGATCTATGAACTCACACCTACCGTAGTTTCCTCCAATAATGGGGACCACCCTTCACACGCCTTCTCTCGGCTTCACACGGGCTGACCAAACCAAACCTAGGAAGATTTCCAGCCACTTATGGTTTAGAGACCACATAGACTTTGGTAAACAGGTCTCACAAGTATATTTTTGCAACAAACTTTAGGGCTAAACACAAAAATAGGAAGAATTGGGATAACATGGAAGCAAGAGTTAATCTGAACAAATAATCACAGAATAACAAATAGAATGGTTAGAAGGAGGCTCAGCCTACCATTTACAAATGTAAAAGAATATGATAAAATAATAGCAGACAAAGAAATAAATAAATGGGAATGGAAGAGTTATCATGAAATAGATGTAAAACAAAATATGGGGTATGAGAGATATATCCATAAAATAATTTAAAATAATTATAATGCCAAAAATAACTTGGATAACTATGGTGGCAGTGCTGACCAACTTGATTGAATGATAAATAGTAACTTACAACTTCGACCGGGCCAACTTGGCTCTGATGGGTAAGTTTTTGAGCTTTGGTGACAGGGTCTTCTGTTGCCTCTATGAGGTCTAGAAGAAGTTTTTCTTGCCTGTTGAGAACATTAATGGTTTTGTTCCTACAAAAACCATCTTTGCATGGTGTGGGTTCATCCGGGCCACTAGAGTTACTGGTTCTAGAGGAATCAGAGGATGACCTATACATCTGCTTGAGTTCACTGTCACTAACACTACTGAATGACTCACTTTCAGAGTGGTCAAGTTCTAGTAACTTGAAGATCTCATTTTTGCTGGGTTGGTCGCTAATGAGGGTAATGATAAGGGATTTGGCTTTAGCTCTACACTCGCTCTTGAAATGACCTTTCTTTCCACAATCGTAGCATTTGCTTGATGCTTGTGGAATGGGTTCTTTGGTTTTTCCTTTCTTATAGAATCATCAGTCTTGTACTTCTGTTTTCTATAATACCTGGTTGCTTTCTTCCTATAGGGATTCTCAAAGGATTCCTTTCCTTTGTGTTTGGATTTCCTCTTGGAAGGTTTGACTTAGTGTAAGTCATACTGTGTACAAAAAAGTCCTATTCCGTACTTGGCTTTGTTCTTGTTGATTTGGCTTTGGATCTTGAGATCTCTGCACATTTTCATCCCTTCGCTTCAAATAGTGCTAGAGATGTCTTCATAGGTTAGGTTATCATAATCTATGACACCTGAGGGGCTGCAAAGGGTTTCCTTGACTTTTTGGCTAAAAAGTGTTGGTAAACCATTAATGAATTTCTCCTTCCAAAACAGAGAGTTACAATCAATTCTGTGCATGAGTCTAGTGGTAAAGATATCTTCATACCACTTGTAGTCTCCTAGGGTTTTACATCTAAGGTTATTTAGCTGCTTGTAAATCCTTGATGTAATATTGCTAGGCTTTCCTGTGAAGTGTTTCATGATTGTATAGATCAGGGTATTGACTCCATCAGGAAGTCCTTGTTCAGCCTTGTTGATGATGGGGGTTCCTTCCTCATCTTTTTGAACTGCATGCTTGATGTCTTCTTTAGACATTTTTGTTAGGCAGTTGTTCCACCATTGCAGGAGTTTTCCTGTGAATCCTAAAAACATAATTTCTATGACTTTCTGATGAGGACAGTCTTCGTCCAGGTAGTTGCTGGCTACCATAGTCATATGTTGGATCTTGTTTAGGATTTCCTATTCTGATAAACCATCTATGTTCCATTCATAGAGTTTATCAGATCATACTGAGAATTGGTTACTAACATTTCGTTCCTTATATTGGAGGTCAGGGGGTGTTGGTCTAGGGTACCAATTCTTGGTTGAGCTGGTTGGATTTATATTGGGATTGTAAAGCCATTTTACCTGTAAATCCTGAAACTGGTTTTCTAGTTGTTCTAATTCCTGGTCAGAGAATTGTAATCTGATTATAGGAAAACATGCTTTTCATCATCTTCTTTTGTGATGAACTGACTAGGATTAATGTAACCAACCCTGTGGAGACCTGGAATAGTAGTGGAGTAAGGTTTGTTGGTGAAAACAAAAATTCTTCCTATGTTACCAACATGATGGTAGTCTCCCCATAAATCTTGCACAGTATCAAGGATTTTGTTGGTGGAATGCTTTTTCCAACTGTCTGTTTTCCTATAACGTTTAGACACTGGTTGGTATAGTTATTTTGCTCAGTCACTTTGTCAATTGGTCGGTGCCCATCAGTGGTGATTTTGAATGGAGAGGTTACTATCTCTTTTTTGCGATGGCTAAAGGTTATGGCTTGTAAAGGTGGATGGCTTGACCTGACAACTTCTTTAGTTGCATTGGGTCCTTCTATGGTCCATGCTCTGGAAAGAGCACAAAACTGCTTGTGCTGGCCAAAATACCTTTCAAAGTATATGAAAAAGGGGACATTACGTGATATTTCCCTCATGAATGCCGTCCATGCTTCAAATACTTTTTCTTTTTGTTCTCTGGTATAATTGGCTTTGTAGGCTTCTCTTTTAGTTCTGTTTTCCTCATAACTAAATTCCTTACCTAATTCTTCTAGGTCAGGAACAAATTCCTTGGTTAAGACTAGAAGCTGGGAATCTGTGTCTTCTTGCTGATCTAGAGGTTGTTCCATATCAGTTCCAGATGGGGATGGGGAAGATTGCTCACGATCGTCTTCCTCATTGACAACCGAATCCTATTTGGCTGTGTAGCAAGGTGTGGTGAGTTGGGAATTGGTTCTAACTCCCTATAGCTGTACACCTAGATCTCTTCTAGACCTTGGGAATGGTGATCCAAAAGGTTTGGTTGAGCTACACTGGGATGCAGATCTATCTCTAAGGCAGATAGGTGACTGCTTATGGGGCTGTTGTAGATCTGTTAGAGATCTAAATCGGGATGTATTCAAAGGTGGTCTACACTCAAAGTCTAGAGGAGTGCTAAGCCTAGAGTATGGTTCTCATTCTCTAAAGTCCAATTGGCTGGGAATGTGACCTCTGTCCATTTCAGGGTTCTTAGGACCTGAATCCTAACACTAGAGTTAGTGGTTTGGATGAGGGTTGTCTCACCTCTTTCCCTTCTATCAAGTGCTCTGACATTCATGTTTGTTTTTATGCACTTGTAGTATACTCTATATATCAAGGCAATCTAACTAGTTCCCTGTGTCATAAGGGTTCCATGGGTCTTAATATTCAGTGTGAGGGCTTTGATAACTATGCAATCATGGATGTGGATAGTGAAATCTGGGAAACAGTTAAAATTGATAGGTCCATTGCTAAGATTGGTTTCTATGGTTCCTAAGAGGTTGTCGTTGAATCTGATGTGACGAGCATCTCTAAGGTCCATGAGGATTGAGTTATTCAAACCTCTTTTGGTGAGTGGTTTAACTCCGATTTGGACTAATCCTATGTGTAGGAAATTATATCCTTTGTTTTTATGTGCTTGAATGGCTGAAGGGGATAACAAGTAGCACGTTTTGTACTCCTTGTTTATACCATAAACTTGTTCTATGGTCTTAACATGGTAATCTGTCTAGAAGGCTTTCGTCCAAGACCATGAAGACTTATAAATCTGGTTGGTGGCTAGTTTGGGGATATTCCAATCTCCTATGTCTAGATCTAGATCGGATAACTCATACAACTCCGAATTAAGTATTCCTACATTTGCTGGTATCTCTGGTATGGAAGATGGTTGGGAACATCTACTGCTGGTAGAAGAGAAGCTTCTAAACAACCTATTCATTATTCTAGATTACAAGCTTAAATTAACAATTACAACCTAGTCACCTTTATCCTCAAACTTCTGGATTTAACCTTTAGATCTGAAACAAAAGTATACAACTGTGAGATAGACACCTAATCTATGAACTCACACCTACTGTAGTTTCCTCCAATAATGGGGACCACCCTTCACACGCCTTCTCTCGACTTCACATGGGCTGACCCAACCAAACCTAGGAAGATTTCCGACCACTTATGGTTTAGAGACCACACAGACTTTGGTAAACAGATCTCACAAGTATAATTCTGCAACAAACTTTAGGGCTAAACACAAAAATAGGAAGAATCGAGATAACAGGGAAGCAAGAGTTAATCTAAACAAATAATCACAGAATAACAAATAGAATGGTTAGAAGGAGGCTCAGCCTACCATTTACAGATGTAAAAGAAGATGATAAAATAATAGCAGACGAAGAAATAAATAAATGAGAATGGAAGAGTTATCATGAAATAGATGTAAAACAAAATATGGGGTATGGGAGATATATCCATAAAATAATTTAAAATAATTATAATGCCAAAAATAACTTGGATAACTATGGTGGCAATGCCGACCAACTTGATTGAATGATAAATAGTAACTTACAACTTCGACCGGGCCAACTTGGCCCTTATACCAAAAGGGGGTAAATTACAGACTAAGGCCGGCTGAGGCCATATGCGGTAAATACAGATAAAGGCCGGTTAAGGCCATAGGGTTACAGTGATGAATACCGGCTAGGGTATTAACAAAATAAAATTGTGCCATCTGATTACAATGCTAAAGGCTGGGTGAGGGGATAGTGTTTTGAAGCTATTCCTAAAACTTTTCCTCTGAGGTATTCTAGAGCTCTTCCTAGAATTGGAGCTTTTCCTAGAATTGAACCTGCTTCAGAATGGAGGAGTGGCTGCCTTAAATAGACTGGAGGGAGCCTTGGATGCCATCTGAAGGCTGCTGGAATCACAGAAGGTGAAATGCTTTTACTGAGGTGAAAACTCTTTCCACTGAAAGCAACAGTGATTCTGAATGATTGTGTCTGTGAACCTATAACCAAGCTTCTTGAGATTTCTGATAGCAGAGTCATATGGTCGTCTTCCAAAAACATAGATCCTATCTATTGAACCTATAAAATGGTAATTCTTCCATAGATCCTGGCTGATATCAAGAATTTGGTTGTTAAAGTAATTCCTCCAGCGCTCTGCTAGAGCATTAAGGTATTTGTATGAAATATATGTGTCTCCTTCATACCATGGGCCCTGATAAGTGAATCCATTGATAAGGACAAGATGTTTTGAGGGATGAACTTCCATCCAATTATCTTTGTCCCATTTTGGTAGTGTACTCCAACATCTGATAGAAACAAAAGGGCTATTGATTTGCTTAACAGCATTTTGGATGATCTGGGGTAGCTGGCTGATTTGGTCATGACTTGTGAGCTTGATAAGTCTGATGAGACCAGATTCAAACATTTGTAAGAGCCAAGCAGGATCTCTTTCTTCTTCGTCTAATCCGTCTTCATAATTAACCAAAAGTCCCGGAAAAGGATGTCTGTTTTCATATACTCTAGAACTGCTTCCAAAGTAATCTTCCCATTTGGCTTGCATGAGAACATTATCAATATCATCTGAATCGTCTGGATTAGGGATAGTGGTCGTAACCAGAACTTTGAAATGCTTAAACCAAAGATTCAGGGACTCGTTCATAGCCTTGCTTTTCAAAATACAAGATTGTAAATCTGAAGGCAAGTTGGCAGTGGCACTTCTTAGAGTAGCTCGAGTCTTAAGACTGAGCTTAGCACAATCAGTGCCCATGATGGTCATTTTATCCATTGAATGGATATCCTCTTTGCCAGAGAGTTGACTAGTTAAGACCTCATTCATAGCCTCGAGGTTAACTAGGTGAATTTCTAGTGCTCTGAGGGTTTTTTGGAAAAGGTCTTGGTTTTTTCTGGTGTAGGCAAAGTGAAGGTTATCAAGGAGGCATTTAATGGAGTAGGGTAAGTCTGTATATGCTCCATCATTGAATTGTAACGTCCTGGATAAAATGTAAAACAATAGCCATATCACCACTGGAATATGTCACCGTTGGTGGGACAAATTCCTGAAGGGATATCGATCCTCTATGGCTGGTAGAGGATGCACCTTCATGCATTACAAAAGACTGTCCCGCTAGTAGTCTTTTGTCTTGAGGATAGCCCTTTTATATATATATATATATATATATATATATATATATATATATATATATATATATATATATATATATATATCAAAAGGCTATATTTATATATAGACTAGCTTGTAACCCCATGCATATACATAGATACACTTAAAGAAATACAATAAGATGCATAATATAATTCTTATATATATATATATATATATATATATATATAATTTAAATAGTATTGATAGTCATTTTTCTATTTTATTAATTCTTTAAAAAAAATTGTAAAGATATTATTAGGTATAAAATGTAAATTATCCATTTTTTTATATAATTATTGTGAAGCAATTTTCTTTTACGATTCATTTATTCTAAACTATTTGGTTTTTATAATTAATAACTCACTTTGATGAATATTTATAATGTGGTCCCACATTTTATTCTAAAATTAAGAATAAAACTCTTTAAGAATAAATAATTTATAACACATGGCAAAAAATTGGAACTCTAATTTTGAATTCTAATTGAGTTTCTCTCAGCTTCATCTATGATATATATATATACACTAGTGTATAATCCATGCATATACATGGTACAATTTAAAACAGCACAATTACACATATATGGATTCATATTATACTTTGTTTAAGTCATAGATATATATATATATGAGTTTTTTTTTTATTCAATTTTTTTATGTTTTATTTATATTAGACTCTTCATCTTTTGCAAAATATTAACTCACTTAGAAATTATATATATATATATATATATATATATATATATATATATATATATATACCTTAGCATTGTAATCAGATGGCACAATTTTACTTTTGTAATAGCTTAGCCGGTGTTATCAACTGTAACCCCATGGCCTCAGCCGGCGTTTATTTGTATTTTCCGCACATAGCCCCAACCGGCCTTAGTCTGTAACTTACCCCCCTTTTGGTATCAAAGCTAAGTTGGCCTAGTCGGAGTTGTAAGTTACTATTTATCATTCAATCAAGTTGGCGGCAATAACACCATACTTATCCAAGCTATTTTTGGCATTATAATTATTTTGAATTATTTTATGGATATATCTCCCATACCCCATATTTTGTTTTACATCTATTTCATGATAACTCTTCCATTCCCATTTATTTATTTCTTCGTCTGCTATTATTTCATCATCTTCTTTTACATCTACAAATGGTAGGCTGAGCCTCCTTCTAACCATTCTATTTGTTATTCTGTAATTATTTGTTCAGATTAACCTTTGCTTCCCTGTTATCTTGATTCTTCCTATTTTTGTGTTTAGCCCTAACGTTTGTTGTAGAATTATACTTGTGAGATCTGTTTACCAAAGTCTGTGTGGTCTCTAAACCATAAGTGGCTAGAAATCTTCCTAGGTTTGGTTTGGTCAACCCGTGTGAAGCCAAGAGAAGGCATGTGAAGGGTGGTCCCCATTATTGGAGGAAACTACGGTAGGTGTGAGTTCACAAATCAGGTGTCTATCTCACTGTTGTATATTTTTGTTTTAGATCTAAAGGTTAGATCCAGAAGTTTGAGGATAAAGGTAACTAGGTTGTAATTGTTAATTTAAGCTTGTAATCCAGAACAATGAATAGGTTGTTTAGAAGTTTCTCTTCTACCAGCAGTAGATGTTCCCAACCATCATCCATCCTAGAGATACCAGCAGACATAGGAGTACTTAATTCGGAGTCTTATGAGTTATCCGATCTAGATCTAGACATAGGAGATTGGAATATCCCTAAAGTAGCCATCAACCAGATCTATAAGTCTTCATGGTCTTGGACAAAAGCCTTCAAGATAGATTACCATGTTAAGACAATAGAACAAGTTTATGGTATAAACAAGGAGTACGAAACTTGCTACTTGTTTTCCCTTTTAGCCATTCAAGCACATAAGGACAAAGGACATAACTTCCTACAGATAGGATTAGTCCAAATCGGTGTTAAACCACTCACTAGAAGAGGTTTGAACAGCTCTATCCTCATGGCCCTTAGAGATGCTCGTCACATCAGATTCAATAACAGCCTCCTAGGAACCATAGAAACCTGTCTTAGCAATGGACCTATCCATTTTGACTATTTCCCAGATTTCACTATCCACATCCATGATAGCACAGTGATCAAAGCCCTCACACTCAATATCAAGACCCATGGAACCCTCATGACGCAGGGAACTAGTTAGATCGCCTTGATATACAGAGTATACTATAAGTGCATGAGAACGAACATGAAAGTCAGAGCACTTGATAGAAGGGAAAGAGGTGAGATAACCTTTATCCAAACCACTGACCCTAGTGCCAGGATTCAGATCCCAAGAACCCTAAAATGGACAGAGGTCACATTCCCAACCAATTGGACTTTAGAGAATGAGAACCATACTCTATAGATCCAAAACCCAGCCTAGAATCTAGATCTAGAATTTGTGTAGCAACTAGCCGACGACATGGTTAGGTTAAGCTTTGACAGATCTAGGCTTAGCACTCCTTTAGACTATGAGTGTAGACCACCTCTGGATATACCCCGGTTTAGATCTCCAACAGATCTTCAGCAGCCCCATAAGCAGTCACCCATCTATCTCAAAGATAGATCTGCATCCTAGTATAGTTCAACCAGACCTTTAAGATCACCTTTCCCAAGGTCTAAAAGAGATCTAGGTGTACAGCTTCAGGGAGTTAGAACCAATTCCCAACTTACCACACCTTGCTACACAGTCAAATAGGATTCGATTATCAATGAGGAAGACGATCGTGAGCAATCCCCCCATCTCTATCTAGAACTAATATGGAACAGCCTCCAGATCAGCAAGAAGACACAGATTCCCAGCTTCTAGTCTTAACTAGAGAATTTGTCCCTGACCTAGAAGAATTAGGTAAGGAATTTAGTTCTGAGGAAAATAGGACTAAAAAAGAAGCCTACAAAGCCAATTATACCAGAGAGCAAAAAGAAAAAGTATTTGAAGCATGGACGGCATTCATGAGGGAAATATCCCGTAATGTCCCCTTTTCCATATACTTTGAAAGGTATTTTGGCCAGCACAAGAAATTTTTTGTTCTCACTAAAACATGGACCATAGAAGGACCCAATGCAACTAAGGAAGTTGTTAGGTCTAGCCATCCACCTCTACAAGCCATAACCTTTAGTCATCGCAAAAAAGAGATAGTAGCCTCTCCATTCAAAATCACCACTGATAAGCACCAACCAGTTGACAATGTAATTGAGCAAAATAACTATACCAACTAGTGTATGAACGTTATAGGAAAACAGCTTGACAGGATAGAAAACAAGGTCATCCTCCAGCCAGGAAGCCCAAGTAAACCTATCCAAGCCTTAGAAAAGCCCCTAGTCAAGTTACCCACAACTAGGCACACCAGCCTCAGTTATCCTAAAGACAAGACAGCCCTAGAAATAGTTGCCCTGAAGCTAAGAACTTGTGAAGAAAGAACCAGCCACTAGCCAGCTTCATGTTTTAGACATCCAAGCAGCCTCTAGCAGTTCTAGCCAAACCTCTGACCAGGAAATAGAACACCTAGAAAACCAGTTTCAGGATTTACAGGTAAAACGACTTTACCACCCTAATATAAATCCAACCAGCTCAAGCAAGAATCAATACCCTAGATCAACACCCCCTGACCTCCAATACGAGGAAAGGAATGTTAGTAACCAATTCTCCGTATCATCTGGTAGACTCTATGAATGGAACATAGATGGTTTATCAGAACAGGAAATCCTAAATAAGATCCAGCATATGACTATGGTAGCTAATAACTACCTGGACGAAGGTCGTCCTCACAAGGAAGTCATAGAAATGATGGTTTTTGGATTCACAAGAAAACTCCTGCAATAGTGGAACAACTGCCTAACAAAAATGTCTAAAGAAGATATCAAGCATGCAGTTCAAAAAGATGAGGAAGGAACCCTCATCATCAACGAAGCTGAACAAGGAGTGCCTGATGGAGTCAATACCCTGATCTATACGATCATGAAACACTTCATAGGAAAACCTAGCAACATTACATCTAGGATTTACGAGCAGCTAAGTAACCTTAGATGTAAAACCCTAGGAGACTACAAGTGGTATGAAGATATCTTTACTACTAAGGTCATGCATAGGACTGATTGTAACTCTCTGTTTTGGAAGGAGAAATTCATTAATGGTTTACCAACACTTTTTAGCCAGAAAGTCAAAGAAACCCTTTGCAGCCCTTCAGATGTCATAGATTAGGATAACCTAACCTATGGAGATATCTCTAGCACCATCCGAAGCGAAGGAATGAAGATGTGCAAAGATCTTAAAATCCAAAGGCAAATCAACAAGAACAAAGCCAAGTACAAAATGGGACATTTTTGTACACAGTATGGCTTACCCTCAATCAAACCTTCCAAGAGGAAATCCAAGCAAAAAGGAAAGGAATCCTTTGAGAAATCCTATAGGAAGAAAGCAACCAAGTATTATAGAAAACAGAAGTACAAGACTGATAATTTCTATAAGAAAGGGAAATCCAAGGAACCCATTCCACAAGCATCAGGCAAATGCTACAATTATGGGAAGAAAGGTCATTTCAAGAGTGAGTGTAGAGCTAAGGCCAAATCCCTTATCAACACCATCATTAGTGACCAACCCAGTAGAAATGAGATCTTCAAGTTACTAGAACTTGACCACTCTGATAGTGAGTCATTTAGCAATGCTAGTGACAGTGAACTCAGGCAGATGTATAGGTCATCCTCTGATACATCTAGAGCCAGTACCTTTAGTAGCCCAAATAAACCCACACCATGCAAAGATAGTTGTTGTAGGAACAAAACCATCAATGTTCTCAATAAGCAGGAAGAACTTCTTCTAGACCTCGTAGAGGCAATAGAAGACCCTGTCATCAAAGCTCAAAAGCTTACCATTTTCCACCAGACCTTAGTAAAAGAAACCAGCAAATCTGAACTAAGGATCCAGCAACCCAAGGTAGATTTAGAGCAAATCGACAATAGGTTTACCTAGTCTAGGAAGGAAGTTATGATCAACGACCTTCAAAGAGAAATTAAGGAAACTAAGTCAGAAGTTAGAACCCTAAAGCAAGAATTAACCATTCTCAAGGCCGATTATGATCTTCTTAATCGAAGAGTCCAACTTTTGGAGAATACTTCTCATCAAAGCAATGAAGAAGGTTCCTCAGATGATGAAGTTGATCAAACAGTTAACCCTACAGCTGACCTTATCCAAGAACCCAGCAAAGAATTGTTCTTAGATACCATCAGTAGGATTAATTTCCACAAATGGCAATCCAAAGTCAGGATTATCATTAGCAAAGAATTTGAATTCAAGGTCATAGCCTTAATTGATTCAGGTGCTGATCTTAATTGCATTCAAGAAGGAATCATTCCCTCCAAATACTTTAAGAGGTCTAAGGAGCGGTTGACATCTGCAAGTGGTGGAAGAATGCAAATTGAATTCAATCTCCCACAAGTTGAGGTTTGCCAGGACGGCATATCCTTTATGACAAAATTTGTCCTTATTAAAAACATGACAAATAGAGTCATTTTAGGAAATCCTTTCTTGTGTTTGTTATACCCTTTCATCACAAACAATGAAGGTATCATAGCCCATCCCTTTAGTCAGTCTGTCAAGTTTGATTTCTTGAAGAGCCCCGAACCTTGGGAAGTCAGCTCCCTCCAGAAAGCTTCTATATCAAAAACCCTCAATACTATCACCATTCAAACCCTTCCATCCTATAATCAAGCCAAGCACCTTGATTCAGTCATAACAATTGAGGATTCTTTTGACTCCAATTAGTCCCAATTATCATCATGCATTCATCATGAAAATATTTGCATCGCTGCATCCATCAGTTTTAAAAATAAAAGGTTTTTAAACAATTATTTGAAAATCTTAAATGATCCAAACCTTTCTTGGCAGGAGAGAGAGAGAGAGAGAGAGAGCAATATTTAATACCACTAGTAAGTGGACAATGACTTCTTCAGCAGAGAAGAAGAACAAGGGGAAAGCACCTGCAAAGGGTTATCCTCAAGACAAAAGACTACCAGCGAGACAGTCTTTTGTAATGCATGAAGGCGCATCCTCTACCAGCTATAGAGGATCGACATCCCTTCAGGAATTTGTCCCTCTAACGGTGACATATTCCAGTGGTGATATGGCTATTGTTTTACAGGAAGTTTTATCCGGGACCTTAAAATTCAATGATGGAGCATATACAGATTTACCCTACTCCATCAAATGTCTCCTTGATAACCTTCAATTTGCCTACACCAGAAAAAACCAAGACCTTTTCAAAAAAACCTTCAGAGCACTAAAGATTCACGTAGTTAACCTTGAGGCTATGAATGAGGTCTTAACCAGTCAACTCTCTGGCAAAGAGGATATCCATTCAATGGATAAAATGATTATCATGGGCACTGATTATGCTAGGCTCAGTCTTAAGACTAGAGCTACTCTAAGAAGTGCCACTGCCAACTTGCCTTAAGATTTACAATCTCGTATTCTGAAAAGCAAGGCTATGAACGAGTCTCTGAATCTTTGGTTTAAGCATTTTAAAATTTTGGTTACAACCACTATCCCTAATCCAGACAATTCAGATGATATTGATAATGTTCTCATGTAAGCCAAATGGGAAGAATACTTTGGAAGCAGCTCCAGAGTATATGAAAATAAACATCCCTTTCCGGGACTTTTGGTCAATTATGAAGACGGATCAGACGAAAAAGAAAGAGATCCTGCTTGGCTCTCACAAATGTTTGAATTCGATTTTATCAAACTTATCAAGCTCACAAGTCATGACCAAATCAGCCAGCTACCCCAAATCATCCAAAATGTTGTTAAACAAATCAACAGCCCCTTTGTTTCTATTAGATGTTGGAGTACTTTACCAAAATGGGATAAAGATAATTGGATGGAAGTTCATCCCTCAAAGCATCTTGTCCTCATCAATGGTTTCACTTATCAGGGCCCATGGTATGAAGGAGACATATATATTTCATACAAATACCCTAATGCTCTAGTAGAACTCTGGAGGAACTACTTCAACAACCAAATTCTTGATATCAGCCAGGATCTATGGAAAGATTACCATTTTATAGGTTCTATAGATAGGATCTACGTTTTTGGAAGACGACCATATGACTTTGCCATTAAAAATCTCAAGAAACTTGGTCCTGATAGTCCTAGAGAATTCCTTACAGGGAAAAAGCCTGTGCATGAACCTCTCCTTTACTGCAGACTCTGCAACCACTATGCCAGATATCACAAGCATAATTGTGATGATGATTCCCCATGGGATCCCTACGATGGATACCCATCAGATGCTCCTGATACTGACTAAAGCATCCTGACCCAGCAACTCAGGATAAGGTTCCAATCCAGTTACTATTCAAAATTAGCACCAGCCACTGATATGAACAATACTCGCATCATGAACAGTACCAGCACCCAGCAGATTCCCTGACAGTCTGCTGTTCATCAGTCGCTGTTGGATGAACTTCCATCCAATTATCTTTGTCCCATTTTGGTAAAGTACTCCAACATCTATATATATATATATATATATATATATATATATATATATATATATATATATAGATAGATAGATAGATAGGATACGTGGTGCAAAATTAGACTACAATTAGAATCCAATTTGAATTCTAATTAGATTTTCTCTCAACTTTATATATTTATATATATGTGTGTGTAGATTAGACTCTTTGTCTTTTGCACAACATTAACTCATGTAGAAATTAAAAAATATATATAGATAGGACACGTTGCGCAAAATTAGACTACAACTATAATCCAATTTGAAATCTAATCGGATTTTTTCTCAGCTTTACCTATTAATATATATATATATATATATAGACTAGCATGTAATTCATGCAAACTCATTGATACATTTAAAATTAAACACAATTTTTATTATAAAAATATAAATAATTAGCCAAATTATTAAAAGAAATAGCATGTAACACATGCATACATATGGATACATTTAAAATTAATCAAAATTTTTATCATAAAAATATAAATAATTAGTCAAATTATTTTTTTGAAAAAATAAACATAATTAGTCACATATTAAAATTCTTACCTAAATTTAATACAACTTATGATCATTTTTTTTTCTCATTTTTAATAAAATAGAATGCGTGGTGGTCTTTATTGTGTGATGATTTTTATTGAGCATTTAACATGATTGGTTTTTTATTTATATATAAATTTTATAATTCATTAATATTAGATTCTTAGTATTTTACATTAATTCACTTGACAAAAAAAAATACTTAAGTGAATACATTACACAAACTTAATAGGATAATTATGGTGTGGTCCCTACATAAATTTAGACACATGGAGCAAAATTATATTTTAATTCCAAATTTTAATTGAACTTTCCCTTAGTTATGTGTGAAATCTATAATTTTATATCACATAAATTGTTTCTTTTATTTTTAATAGTTTTTAATTATTAATGTTTACTTAGAAACTATCAATTTTTTTTTTTTAGATACTAGAAACTATCAATCTACACGTACAAATTTTTTTTTTTTAAATCATATATCTTGGTCTTATGTATAATTCCATTGAAGGAAGCTCACTGGATTAGGTAATAACCTAACAACTGGTGCCATCCTATGTTGTGTACTTGTTTTACAAGATTACGCTCCATTGAAGCATAGAGCTTTTATCAAGACACCTTCGTTGTGAGAATCCAGAAAGTATTGTGATCTTGAAAAGTGCAACCAACGCCCCCAAAAGAAACCCACTTGGCCAAAATTTGTTGACAATATCCCACAACCCAAAATCCACCTCAAGCAGTTTTATTCCCACTGCCATCACAACCATTTATCAAAAACCTCATCCTTTCAAAATTAAAATTCACGAAACAAACCTCATCAATCTCATTTTCAACAACAACCACCACATCAAACATGGTTCATTATTTAGAATAAATTTTTCCTTTAGTTCTAATGATATTTGAAGTTGATGAGTTATGTTGTCCAGGAAGTCAAAAAAACATTTAATTTGAGTCTTCTAGGAAATACTAGAGTCTTTATGTTTTAACTTATAAGGAAAAAAAGTCTTTAACTAATTTTACTAGTTTCTATAAGTTTAATTTGAATTTGGTCTTCAAAATATAATATCTTGACATAACTCTAAAAATTAATCAAAATAACCAACAAAAGAAAAGGTTCAAACAATAACAAGATTAGACTAAACAGAACAAATAAACAAAATATTCAACAAAATTCAAAAAAAAAAAAAAAACTTATTATTCAAATTCGTAACTTATTCAATCTATTATATAAAAATAATTTGTAATTTTATTTTTCCCAAAAAAACGATACGAAAAGAAATACTACTATGACAGTGACTTCTCTTAGGCTTTATAGTTGCCATTGCAACAACTTTAATTTGCTCTCCTTAATTAGTGGCTTGGCTTGCAGTGTCAACAGTGATCATTCGTGGCTCATTTCCTCTCTCTCTCTCTCTCTCTGTGTTTTCTGTCATCATGATCAGACTCTCTAATTTTATTACTCTCATCTTAGCATTCTCATTAATTGATCAATTTTTTCTTTTTCATTTTGTTTTTGTTTGTTTGTATGTTTTTTTTTAGATAGAATTTTACTCTAACCTAATATAAGTGTATGTGTGTGAAGCTCCCTCTTGAAAGTTTGAAGTCCAACTCTTACCCCTTACATCCTACCAGAATTTATAGTCGTGGAGTGATCATCATACTAAGAGTGCGGGATGCCTTTTTCATTTTTTTAATAAAAGGAAATTGTAAAATTTCACATGTCTATGTGTTTTTTTTAATTAGATTTTTTTTAATTTTAATTTTTTTAACTACTATCTTAAGAAAAATTCCTAAAGCCGCTACAAGAAATAACAAATATCTATCAATGACAACATTGCCAATTTAGATCTTGAAATAATTGAAATTCATAAGCACACACTCACAAAGGATTGCAAATTGTAAAATGAATTTGAACGTAATCTTTGTGATGCATAATAATGATAATATCCAACAAAAACTTTTACGAACGAAACTAATTAAACTTTGTGATGTAAGCTAAAAGTCAAATTGACATATTCTTATGCATAAAATGCTTAAAAGTTTAAAGGATTTGACTTTTGAGTTGCGAAATTAGTAGCATATTATAATTATCTAAAAAAAAAAAAAAGTTTAAAACTTAAAATACCCAAATCTAGTGAGTCTCCTGGGTGCTCTCTTTTATTATAGCACGCAATTCGTTGATTATAAACCACACAGAGCAAACAAATTTATCCTAACAAATGGGAATCAAATTAATAGTCAAAGTCATCATGCCAATAGCTCGCTCCACCTAGTAAAAAAAGAAACCCAACAAAAATAAAAATAAAATTACTGTTAATTACACGGCTTACATGACAGTGAAATTAAAGCGCAAAGAAATAAGAAGTAACACTCCACCAAATCCAACTACCCAGGGAAAGGGTTAAAGAGACTCTTGAACTTTAGGTCATATTAAAATGGTTAGGTTCTAAATATTTAGAATTTAATATTTAGAATTATTATTGTATTGTGTTGGTAAACTAGGAACAAAACATGTCTAGTCTAGGTATTTAGGCAATGCTTAAATAAGATTTGAAGTCCAGCTGATTGCAAAAAAGAAAAGTGAAGTTCTGTCTTTCTCAACTGATCGAGAATTAGGCTCGACTAATCAAAAATTGCAGGCATAATTTTTGCAAAATTTTTAAATAGACACAAAACCTAATTAGGGTTTTTGTTTATACACTAGAAGTGTTTCACTTGAAGCTCAAAAATTTAAACAGAGTTTGTGCTGAAATAAAATTTTGAAGACATTTCATATCTACGATTTTCGATCGGTCGAATATAATTTTTGATCGATCGGATATCACTGGATTTGAATTCTTCTTTTTGTAGCTTGTATGTTTTTGTGTTCTGACTTGTAGCATCTTGAGCATTGTCTAATAAACTTTATAGATCTAGGAATCTATATTTAGACAAGTTTGTGCTTACTGTTTGCTAATTTTTCTAAACTTTTAGAACCTAACACTATGGCTCTTCCCCTCAATGTGAATTAGATATCAAAATCATTGCAAATCATAAGCATTCACAAAGGATTGTAATTTGTAAAATGAATTGAACGTAATCTTTGTCAAGCATAATGTCCAACAAAAAAATTATGAAAAAAAAAAAAAAAAATTAAGGGTCCGTTTGGATAAAACTGAAAACTAGAAACTAAAAATTGGAAACATTATAGTAAAATGATTTTAAATATATGAATAGTATTGTGGAACTTATTTTTAATATTTTTTTTTAATAAAGTAGTGGTGGGTCCTGTGAACAGTATGTAAACAGTAAAAAATGACAGACGATCCATCACTTCTTAGTTAAAAAAAAAAAAACAGAAAACGTGGACGCCAAGAAGCAGCTGCTATCCAAACGCTGCCTAAACGTTGTGATGTTGGTTAAAATTAAAACTACAGAAACACCCAAATCTAGCGAGTTCTACTGAGAGCTCTTCTTTGTAACAACGATGCAACACAACACATACGTTGATTCTAAACCACACAGCCAACACATCAAATCCTAATTAAATGGGAATCAAATTATTAGTCAAGTCCTCAACTGCTTTCTCCAAAAAAAAACAAAAAAAAAAAGTTTTTAAAATTTGTTATTTTGAAATAGAAAATATGACACTTCACAGAGTAACTCTACGAGTCTCTTTGTTTTGGACTTTACCTTTAATTAATAAATAGTGTTGGATAAGTTAGTTTTAATATAATTTTATTCATTTTAAATAACATTATACATTTTTTTATACATTTTTTTCCTACGCATATATTAAAAGTATCAGAACATAGTAACGTAAAGAATACTCGATAGCTCTCGTTAAAATCCTCTTGCGCTCCAATCTGCAGTGTGTTTCCTCTCTCTTACGTCATAGCTTAGAAAGAAAAAGCACATCATTCTCAAAAATACGTCATAGCCATCACATCATTCTCAAAAATTTACAAACATCACACAATTAGTTAGC